>LUCM01002126.1:60919-91127 GCA_008360955.1 Fasciolopsis buskii | reverse complement strand
ATCTCCCAACGGAAGTGGAAGTCGAGTCGAATTGGTCAGGCTTCTGAGGAGGGGAACAGCTGCGCGTCCCGGCGGAACTATCCCCAGTTTCTTTTCAGAATTCTGGTGGAGAGGGGCTGATGAGATCAACTTCTCTGTATTTGCTTCGTTGTATTTGGAACGGGGGAGCGTATCCCGCTATTGTGGCGTGTGAGTCGCTGATTTTACAAGCCCATCGTCAAGAAGGGTTTACACGGAGTGACTGCAGCAATCATCGTGGGATTAGTTTTAATTCCGATAGGTTATAAGGTGTTAGCTCGAGACTGCTGCCGCCGTTTGACACCGATTCGCGAGAGTAATAATCCGCGCAACAACAGGCCGGCATTTTCGGGCCAGTCGAGGTTGCATCGCCAATACTTCACTCTTTGACAGTTGATTACTCGATACGCGCCAACACGCACCGGCGCCCTACGATCGTCAGTCTCCTCGACTTGAAAGGTGCTTTCGACTCCGTGGATTCTCGGACCAAGCATACTCAGTGCTCCTCCACCAGAGGGTATACGCAACGACGTTTGTGGACCCTGTTGCAGCGCATTGTACTTCGCTAACCTTACTGGTCGCGTGAGGGGTTTACGGTGGAACTGTTGCACGTTCATTCGAAAAACAACTAAGTGGTCGATTCGACCAAGGGTGTCCACATCTCTTCCTTTTCTGTTCAACTTCGTCATTGGACGAGGGTGATGGAAGATGCTTTTAGGAGATTCTCCAGGATGTTAGGAAGGCGTCGGAAACTGGGAGGCCGGAGGGAAGCATGTGACCTAGATTACGCAGACGACGTCGTGTGCCTGTTCGAGTCTGCGGACCATGCACAACGGCACATAGATAGACTGTCGAGATCGGTTGCCTCGGTTTGCATGTGCTTTTGCACCTCTTCAAAGTGCAAAGTACTTGTTAGGACTGGACGACAGCAGCACCCGGGACTGATACTGGAAAATGGAGGTGAGCTGACGACTGTAGACCGTAATTCACCTTACCTTGGTTTAGCTGCGTGTCTAACGACCGGTAGCTCGAGATTGGATAAGTATGTGTATATCCAAGGCTCGGCAGCTTACGACTGGGGATTGAAAGACACTTTGTGTATCGTCGCGGCTGATATTCTCACTTTTTCGAAGTTGACGAAGTCGTCGTGTACTGGTGCTTAGCAGTTTGCGAGTTCAAGTTACATAGATTGTACGGGTTGCGGGGACGTGGAGTATGGTGTGGGCCGATGATTCGTCGGTTGGAGGTTTTCCGACAGCCGATGTTTACGTAGATCTTCAGCTCTGGCTACGGGATTTGGATGTGTGGGACCGGTTGTGAGTAATCGAGGCTTCAAGCAATCCTAGGCTATTCGGGGTCGGCCTCACTTCTGAAAAAATGAGACCTGTTTCATTCGTATGAAACTTTACGCGACTCGCTGGTTGGGGTGACTTGTTGCGTGTATGACGAACATCTCGCCTACCATAGGGTTCGGCCCTATTTTTGTGTTTCTTCGCTAGGAATGAAGAAGCCAGTGTGAGGCATAGATTACGCATGGGCAAAGGGCTGAAGAAAATTCTGATCAGCCGGTAGTTTGGAGTAAAGTAGGTGTCCACGCCTTCGTGGTTGGGCGCCCCGAAAGACTTGTTCACTTCGCGTGGCTGGAGACGCTAGAAGGATTATGGCAGGTGAACGTGAACGATTTGGCGATTGGTGTTGTCCATTTTTCATATCGAATCAGAAAACTGATTCGAAAACACGTGCGTTTTCAGTTAGGCTCTGTGTTCCTGTGTTTTAGCCGCTGCAACAGCGTTCCTTATGTGTTCCCGCGAGTGTAGGTCCCACTCCCTGCTTGCCCTTGGGATATTCACTCTTTTTACCCATAAACGTGTAGACTTAGGG
Organism: Fasciolopsis buskii; assembly: GCA_008360955.1. NCBI lineage: Eukaryota > Metazoa > Platyhelminthes > Trematoda > Plagiorchiida > Fasciolidae > Fasciolopsis > Fasciolopsis buskii. The sequence continues at coordinate 89,228 of LUCM01002126.1, read as the reverse complement.
ATAAGGCACGCGTCATGTTTTTCGCAGGCGTTACCTTGGGTGTTAACGTCTACGAATGATGATAGATGAAGGTGCGATTATGTTTCACTCACGCAGCATTGACATTCACTCAGAAGAAAGTGGGAATCAAGTCCACTGGTCAGGAGCCAAATACGCCTGTTTGCCAGCCTTGCATTCAAAGTGTACACATTGTAGATGAACCGAGACTTCAGAGGATGGGCTGATGGGAGATTGTGCCAAGCTAACAGACTGAAAAGGCAGGGCCGTGCCGTACCACGAACTAACAGCGAACCGTTGCCGAGTTTCGGGGTTTGAGCGTGTTTTTGGTTACCAGTGGCGACACTATGGGTAGCAAGAGTGAGCAACGTTGAGATGACAGCTTGTTGGAGATCGCGAAGAGACAGGTTGAATAAAAGAGAGGGGCTGTGTTGCAGCTAGCAATCTCTGTGATTCATAGCCCACCACCGCAGGCGCGTCTGATAGTGAGCAAGGTGGCCGCGCGGTCCTAAGTTAAACCCCGCCCGGTGCGGACCGGACACGCATGCGTATGGGATTATTTGTAGCGTGTAACTCATGGGGAATAATGTACGCGGTCTGCCCTGAGTGGAACCAGCGGCGCTAAGCAGAAGAACGATTACGGTTCTTTAACCAAATCCTTTGGATTCTGACAAGAACTGACCGCAAGGCAGCAGGCATAGCTGAGTAGAAGCCATCTACTTGGACTAACTGTTACTTTAGCCACATGCGTTTATCTGGCAGCCTGCTTATACATCAAATCAGACCTCCTGAGCTTGGAGGACCAGGGACAACGGTTTGTCAGGCATCTCCCGGATGAGTTTCCAGGCATGATTTTATCTTCGGCTTGAGATAATCCAACGTGTATACCTCGTTGGATCACTGACGCACGCTATCCGTTCCACCAATTCAGGATGCTTAGGATAGCGTGTAGGTAACGCTAGAGGAGGTGGACGGTATTTTCTGTGCATGCCATTGAAAGAACTCTGGACCCTGTTTGGATCATTTCTGTCCTGTGACAAGTGCACTGAGCTGAACTGAACTGAATACAAAGGAAGTTAGCAATAGAGTGATTGAGTGCTGCAGCGTAATTTCGCAAAATGAACTGTTCTTCGCTGCGCCCTACACAGCGGCATGGAATTTGTACCTTCCGCATGCACAAACAAAAGCTTTGATCTAGCAGGACACTAACAATCACCGATGCTAGTACCGTCTCGACCGGTTATCGAACAACAGAATACTGACTTCTGCCATGCAAAAACCTTTACGCAACCCACCTCCTCTAAGGCCTCACTGGATCGCACTCCAACAGTTTTTTCGAAGCAGCGTACGAGTGGACCAACGACCATGGACCTGGATCTAGTGAACTCCCCTCCTCTTTAGCCTCCACCCAGATGTCCCCACTTAGTTGTCCCTACCCATCCTCCTCCACTGGGGTCACAAATTGATCTAATCCACGAGTATTACATAGTGCCTCCGCAAAAAGCAGCCGCTTCACTTCTTGGTAAATTGGAGGTGGTACCTCTAATTCAGCCCCTCGAGCCCACCGAGTTCTATTGGCCTATCTGGCGCCACTCACACCCCAACCGCCCCTGGCTTCCAAACACTACTGCCTGGATTCAACTTGCCAACAAACATAGCCTCCCGTTGTCAGTGACAACATCTATCACGTCTGACCTATACCCTAACCCGCTGCCGAGGTGTTGACACGCCACTCTCCACTACGGTCGTAGAAGCCCACCAACGTTGCGCTCAGACTCCGATTACTCACAAAGGTCTTGATGTCATCGGGCTCCGTTTTCTAGGGCTGTACATTGATGCATCGAAAACGACACGGCTGCCTTTCCAAAACCATGATATCAACAACTAGGTGTGGGTGAACTCACCTCTCTTTTAGCCCCTTCCGCAATTTACCCGCTTTTGATATCATTACCTTCCTCCACTTACCAGTTTTTCTATTACTTCCGGCGTACCCTCGCCTCTCTATTTAAACTTCTTGCCCCCAACAAGTACAGTGTTCTAACCAGCGGCTCGAACATTCAGCATGAAGGTCGCTCCGATTAGCCAATCTCCAGTGTGAAGTGCCAGTCTTGGAACTGCTCTTACGTCTTCATCGCCGACCCCTAACCTTCCGCCTCCCACTGAGTCGCCTGCCCTCATTACCCCAGAGCTTGCCAAACCATAGTGCATATGCCCACCGAAATAACTCAGGTTCCGTTATGCTTATTACTATTCAACACCTGATCCTTATTACAAAAGATGCATGCGCCACGACTATTGCTTCATGCAAATAACTACGACTACATCCTCATCACGGTAACCTGGCTGTCTGATAATGCTTCGAACAATGATGATGCCGTATTTAGTTGCCATGCTTTCAGAAACGACAGGCAAACATATCATTTGTAAGCCGTCTTGTGTACGTTAGAAAAACCTTCCCATTCCCAATGTATCCCACTCTTGACAGCCTCCAGGAATCCGTTTGGCTTATTGTAGCAGTCGATAGTCAGGAATTTCTGCTGAGGTGTATTTACGCACTCCTACTACCAACCAGTCCGCCCTTTTATTTATAACGAACGCACAGAACTGTGCTGCCAGCATTACTTCTTTTAAGCTGCTAGTCGCTGATTTTAATGCCTCCGGAACAAGTTGGTCCCTCCTTGCCTCCCCCAACTACCTTGGCCATTTTTCAAGCATTACACTGGACGGCGAGACCCAGCGCGAAGACCTACTGACTAGATACAATAACATTAAACCTTATTTTTACGACAAACCTGTTACATTTGTGCACGTCCGGATCTGAGTACTCCCAAGTTTGCTGCACTTTCGGCTACCACCTTACACCGTTTCTCCAGCGGATCAGAATTAACCATAACATAAGGCCTTTTCCAGTCCCTTCTATAATTTCATCCGCTTCCGAAATCGGAACCCCGCAGCGGCTGCCAAACACTTATCCAAATCTAAACTACCTTTTTGATTTGATCACCCAGTCCTATAGCAGCACTAGACGGGAAAACTGAATATCCTAGACCGTCTTAAAAAGGAAATTTTATGCTGCATTTTAAGTATCAAAAAGCAAAGGTCTTTGCCTTGGGCCTTCAGATGAACTGCCTTCCGCCACGGTAAGATCTTCCACATCCGCTGGAAGAAACAAAGGACTTCAGGTACTGCGCTGCTCCAACAAGGTTGAGACTTTTCCCAAAAAATGAAAGCTAATCCTTATCAAAATAATTCGATCATCACATCTACCACCCACACGGGCACACACATGAACGGCGCCAAACCGATATCCGAGACAATCAATCAAAAGTCACTTCATCTATGACAGGACAACTTTGCTCTCTTACTCTACATTGACCCAGTGTCTTCTAAATCCCTCCAATATACTTTCTTTTGCCCGAACGACGTTGGGACGTTTCTATCCAAAGTGGCACCCTCATCCAAGCCTGGCCCAGATGATCTACCCCCAGCTGTCTAAGACTTTGGAGGTATGGATGCTCCTATTTCTGTCTAACTTACTCAGTCTCCCTCGCCGTACAGCTACCCGCCCTCCAGAGCGGAATATCTCTGTCGTCGACCCGACCCACAAAATGTCGACACAAATTCTTAGAATATAGACTCACTCTTTTTGCGAAGACTAGGGAGCTGATGCGCTTAATCTCTCGAAACTTCATTATATTTCACAGCAAGTCCCATGTAGGGCGGATATTGCAATACCGTTGTATTGTGTGTTTTGACGTGAGTCAGTGTGACACGACAGTGAAAAAGTTTAATGAATGGCCTCAGTGACACAGAACTTTTCCTTTACGAGAGAGCAAGCTAGGCATTTATATCACCCTTGCTAGACCACTAATAGAATGTTACTATTGGGCACTTTAATATGCAGCAGTGTGGTGGAATAGCTATTGGAAAGATACAAAGATCCTTTACTAAGCGATTAGAGGAAAACAACCCGGAACTCACTTAGATGCAAAGGTGCATTTTGTTGAACCAGAGCCACTCTGGCCCGGTAGACTAAAGGTAAATCTTTTCAATCTCTAACAAAACGCCAATCATGCGAGGCATTCCTCGTTGCTAGGAGAATCTACCAACATAGAACTTTCACTAAGGAGTGGCAGTCACACTGTCCTTGTCCAATTTTCCAGGAAAGAATACTGTCCAAATTACTTCTAGTTAAATACTCCCTTATGTGGAGTAAGTTTCTATCTGAAACGTGCTGCTGAAAATCCGCCTTCATTCAGAAAACGGTTAAATAGCAAAGTTGACATCCCAAATAGTCGTCAAAAGCGAGCTCCACAGCTCAATGAACCCAGCGTCTGAGTCTGGTCCGGGATTCTGGTCGACATCGAGATTCCTTTTGTTGCTGACCTTTGCAGCGCCTTCGGCGCATCTCTTGCCTCTTTATACATGTAATGAATAGCCATTATCCTTTCTGCTCTTCTTATCCAAACATGTTACACAACAACAACATTCACTCTTTTTTGACCTACCGCTGAACATTTTGGACGACATTCGTATCCGTAATTGCATCCTTACTCCTGACCCTTTCCCCTGCCATTTTAACAATCTAATATTGTTTGACCCAGTAGCCTAATGGACATCAGTTCCACCAATTAGTTTGATGCTCTCAAGGAGGCAGTCAAAACTTCGACGCCTTCTCTACTTTCTCTCAAGTTGAAGTTTACCCGATTCCTCTTCTGCCCTCATAACCTCCTGTCTCACCTCGGTCAGCTCCAATCACTTTGCCCCTTTGCAAGCAGAAGTAAATATGAAAAAATAAGCTGCTTGCCTTAGCTCTACAAACCGTCCTCACCTCTTCAGCCGTATCCCTCACCAGCCAATCGAGTCAAAAATCCACCAGTTGGATGATGTCCCACCTGCTCATCATGATCAGATTATTCCTTTGTCCTCGTTGGACCGCCATAGTGGTTGGCCCGGCCCTCTGGTTCTGCATTGCGTATAGCTTAACCAGCAGCAAAACAGACAAAAATGGCAACACGGGTTTATCGGCAGTTAAATCAAGCTTGCTTTATTCGCACATTTTTCCAGCTGCTAAATCCGTCCTCCGCATTACTTTATCCTGTATGTTGCGCCTTCACAACTTCCTCCTTAACAGTTCGTTTATATTTTTTGCCTTGGTTGACACTCCAGCTCATATTCGGGGCCTTGCAAAAGCACTTAACCATGGAACATTCCACAATAATTGATTTTGACCAGGCCAGCCAATTCCACGTTTGTGAACATTTGCACCGTTCTCCTTCCGACTCTAAATGGCTGCCAAACCTCCTAAGTCGATGTTTGATAGTTCCCAAATTCCGTTTACCTATCGGTTCGCCCGATTCCAAATGATAGTTTGCTTGGCTTCGAAATTATTCATACATTATTTCTGTTTTTCCACTGCCCTCATAATCCTCAGTTTATATCTGTCGTTTGTGCGCCGTGAGACTGCAGGGATCAGTCGGCGTTCGGAAGGATAGTAGTGTTAAGCGCAGTTTATTTGTCGTGATAGTGTTGCCATTTTCTATCGAACCAGAATGATTGAAAACACGTGCGTTTGTACAGTTAGACTATTCCGTGTGTGGTTACAGCAGCATCTTATCTCTTCCCACGCCCTGTTCCCCTTAGATATTCACTCTTTTTATAGACATGTAGCCTTGGGGAAAAGGTAGCGGTTAGTGAGGCTTGCTTTGCTGTTTAACGCCGAACGATGATGATGATGATCTTGGCATGCGCTCCAATAGACTGCAGCACCGACATGCAAACAGGCGAGTTTTCTGATGACCTCGTCACTCTTATTCTGAAGAGCAAACGCTCTGATATTGCAGTGGTAGCAGGTGATTTTAATGCAGAAGATGGAAATCGTGGTGCATCGGAAGTTTGTTTAGATGAACAGTGCGCCTTTCCTGGTCAGTGAACAGACAACGGGGTAAGACTTCTCCAATTCCCTGCAGACAATAACTCATTCCTATCTAGCAAAAATTTCCGACACAGTTCGCGTCGCACTGCGACATGGTGCCCTACCTATATTGACAGGTACCATGAGTCAGATCGAACATATCGTAGTAATCTACCGTTGGCGTGGTTCTGTCCGAAACTGTAGATCGCACTGGATCACGTACGTCGAAAAGGACCATGCGTTAGTTTTAATGCGATTTTTGATTGATCGCAACAGCTACGAACAGAAATTATTCGAGGAACTAAGAGCTCCGCCGAGCAGCAATGTAGACGAGCAGTGGGATCAGCTCCCTAACTGGAAGGTGCTGAATAAGATGCGTCAACAGTTGCAGCGTCTAGTGACCATAAGCCTTAAGAATGACCGTGAAAAGTGGTGGGTTAAGGTAACCGAGGAGATGGAAATAACGGCTGTTCCAGTTAACAGTCAAAGACTGTTTAAGCTTATACGTGATACCGGCATGCGGTGAACTTCGATTAGTGAAGTCGTGTGCGATAGGAATGCAGAGCTCATCCATGGTGGGCAGCAAAGGCTGGACCGTTGGACTGAGTACTTCATGGATCAGTTCAGCTGACCACAAGCTAACGTATTTAGGCCGACGTCTTCCGTTGCGAATCCTTGGGAGGTGTCTGTCGGCCCCGAACGGAATTGGAAGTGGATTCGAATATACAAGTTCTGAAGAAGGGAAAATCAGCCGGTCCCGACGAACTCCCCCCAGTTCTTTTCAAACTGGTTGGAGAAGCTCTGATTAAATCACTTGCCTTTTTGCTTTGTGATATTTGGAAAAAGGAGCATATTCTGTTATCATGGTGTGAGTCACTGATTGTACCCACTTTCAAGAAGGGTACACAGAGTGAGTATAGTAATCGCCGTGGGATTAATTCGATTCCGATAGTTACTAAGGTCTTAGCTTCGATAATGTTACACCGTTTGACAGTTGTTCGCGAGAGTAGCATTCACGAATAGCAGGCTGAATTTCTTCCGGGGCGAGATTGCATCGACCAGATGTTCACTCTTCGCCAAAAACTCAAAATCCGCTACACACACACACACACACACACACAAACCGACGCCCTACAACCGTGGTCTTTCTCGTACTGAAAGGCGCGTTCGACTCAGTGAATCGGACAGCTCTATTCAGTGCTCTCCCTCGGAACGGTATGGCAACAAAGTTCGTCAACCTGTTGCGAGCATTGTAATTACATACCCGTAGTAGCGTGAGTGAATGCGGGGAACTGCCAAGTCCATTCGAAACGACTAGTGGCGTTCGATAATGGTGTCGCGTCTCCATTTCTGTTCAACTTCGTCATGGACGAGGTGATGGAAGATGCTTGAGGAGGTCTTCTGAATGCAGGATTCGAACTGGGAAATGGAGGGAAGTTGTGTGATCTAAATTACGCAGATGACATCGTGTGCCTGTTCGAGTTCGCGATCATGCACAACGTGCAGTATATGGACTCTCGAGATCGATTGCTCGCTTTGGCATGCGCTTTGCACCCTCAGAATGCAAAGTATTATTACAGGACTGGACTGCAGTAGTGCCGAACTTGATATTGGGTGGAGAAAAACTAAAGAATGTGGACCGTTTCACTTATCTTTGTACCTACGTGTCGAACGATGGTAGCACGGTAGTAGGGGTCAACACGTGCACATCCAAGGCTCAAGCGGCGTGCGCTAGACTGAACCACTTGTGGCGTCGGCCTGATATTTTACAGTAGTTGAAAGGCCGTGTACTGTGCCGCAGTGCGCTCAGTTCTGTTGTACAGTTGCGAGACATGGAATATTCGTGTGGGCGATTTTCGTCGGTTGGAGGTTTTCGGTCACCGATGTCTACGCAGTATCGTTAGGATTGGATGGAGTAATGTGGAGGTGAGGAATCTAATACTAGGTGCCGGCTCTCAGAATACCTTAGGTCAGCGTATGAAACTTAGTAGATTACGCTGGTTGGTTCACGCGTTGTGTATGGCGAGCACTCGTCTACCATACTGTGCCCTATTTTTCGTTCCTCCCAAGGAATGGAAGAAGCCACCTGGAGGTCAACAGATGACGTGGGAACGTGGGATGAGAAAATGTACAGCGAACTTAGATGAAGTAGGTGTCTCACATCTTCGTGGTTGGTGTCCGAAAGACTTGTTAACTAGCCGGATGGAGACACTGAAGGATGTGGCATCGAACCGTGAACAGTGGCGATCGTGCTGTCATTTTCAATCGAATCAGAATGATCGAAAACAAGTGCATTTGTACAATTAGACTGTGTTCCGTATGTTGGCTACAGCAGCATTATATTCTTTTTCCATCTGGGTAGGTCCACGCCTGTTCCGTGTGGATATTCACTCTTTTTCAGAGATATGTGTAACTGACGAAAATTCAGCTGTTTGTGCGGTTTGCCTTGCAGTTTAACGGTAATCGATGATGGTGATAATGAAGACTCCGTTAATATTTTTTGTGAAACCCAGATCCTGTCAATTTTCCCTTTAAAAAGCATAATTTGATGCAACCACTTGGTTGTTATTATGACCTCAGTAACGCTGTTTTGTTTCGCGACTCCAGGAGGCTGGCTATTTGGTAATACAATTATTATCACTTTCAGGTGAACTTTCTCAAACTTATGATGCTGTCGCCCAGCTGTTAGTGAAAATCGCTGATGATCCTCAGTCATCGAGTTGTCCAAATATTTCTTACGCCGAGGTTCCTCGTCCAGTTGCTAGTGCCTATCCAACGGGCTCTCCATATGCACTAGTTATGGGTTCCGGTTTCGGACTTAACAATTGTCCGGTACCTCTGGCTTCGTCTGATCCTCTTCTCGGTGGTTGCAATCCAACTGCTGGACCCAATTCCAATGTGTTTCCGCCGACCCAGCTAAATTCGCTTTCCCCGATCAGTCCTTCTGGATCAACAGCTACTCCCGGCCCGGTGTTCGGAACTAGTCCACCAGCTTTTGCAGCGGCCGTGGCTGCAATGGGAGCTGCAGCATCTTTTTCTCCCACTGGAACAGGCAGCAACAGAACCAATGGGCCAAATTCTCAAACTGCTGGTCGTGCACTGACAGGCCGCAGTCTCACTGCTGGGCACCATTCGAATCATTCAGCAGGTCATGCTTCACAAAGCTTATTAGGCTCGGTGGCCAACCAGTTAGGGCAATCTACGCCTCCCGCATACGGGTCGCCTGCAAATACCAACTCTGGTCCCTCGCCTGGATCGGCCACTATTGGTCTAGAAGTGGTCCGCAACATCCTACGTACTGCCGGTTATTCTGATATAGCCACTGAGGAGATTGCTAATGCGATGCACGTTCTTAATCTTTATGGATTTATATCCATGTCAAGTCTGACCGGTTGTACCAGTGCAGCTACTTCTGTGAATAGCTCATTAAGCAACGGACACTATGCGATGACTGGCAGTCCTCTGGGTAATCTCAGTGGATCTCTGTCTGGTTACGTGTCAGCTGGCCCTCAGTCTCCAGGTTTCTCCGGCGAAGTCAACAGTCATTTTCGAGGTAGTATCCGAAATTTGGGAATGAATTGTGCCGCTCCAGGACAACAGTCACAACAGCATCATCACTCAGCCACCCATTATTATCAGCAGCAACATCCTTGCACAAACACCACGACAACGCGACGGTCGTCTTTACATATGTCACAACAACAGCCGATTCATGCTGCCCCGAACGTATGTGCTGTTCCAACATGTTCACCTCCTACTAATTCTATCTCGTTATCTAAAAACATGAACTCTAATGACGCGATCGGAACGTCAGCAATGACGAATGTAGCTGTGACATGTAGGTCCGATCCAACGTCCCATTTAAGCACTGGCCCCTCGGATTTGTTTGTAAACTCCGGAGATATTGCTGTGGCCGCGGCAGCTGCAGCCGCTGTCGCTGCGGGTGCAAATCCAGGTCTCCACAGTTCCACTCAGTCTCCAATCAAAACTGTCAGTCCATTGTCACCTTGTCTAACCAACAATCTACCCCTGACAGGAAATGGGTTAGACTTGATGCAACGATTGGCAGAAGCAGGTACCAACGGTCAGTTACGGCCAGAAGAGGGCAGCACTAACGGGAGCAATTGCAGTAGTGGAAGCAGTGGCACAAAAGTGATGAATGGTGCTCGTCCGAGCGCGCTGTGGGGTGTAAATTGCCCACCTCAATCTTCATCCAGCTGATCCTGACAATACTACCAGTGTTATGCCCGAGCTAGGAGTGGATCATCATTTCAAGCACCCCTTGCCCAAGTTCACTTCCTGATGTCTCGAGCTCTCAGAGTCAGTTTGTTCAAATACCTGACTGGCAGGTACGAACGCAGCTCTGTTCGTCCAACTTTCTCTTTTCACGTTACTCGTCGCTCCATCCCTCTAGCTCGCAGTTGATATATGGCTTACCAACACCATTATCATCACCTCAACTACCACTACTTCTACCTTTGTTATTTTTTTGGAATGTCGTGCATTATTATTACTACTATTTATTTTCTCCTTTCGGTCCATTCGTTTTATTCCAATTGCCACAAACATGGGGCTCCATGCTGAATCATTCACTCATTAGATTATGTTCATCTCCATCACCGTCTATCAGTGTAGATCATATGTGGTCTTCATTTGCTTTGTTATCCGTTCGCTTGCTTTCGCCTTGTGTCCTTTACCATGGTGTCACCCACTCGTCTATTTATTCCGCGCATCCGAAAAACCATCTTTCTTTCCCTCTGGTTGCTACCGGTTACCGTTCTAACCCCTATAGGCTTTACTCTTGGTCTGTTTACAGACTCATGTGATATTTACATGTTTATATTACAACATTTGCCTGGATCACCGCAGCCACCTGTTCACTGTGCTTCCGTGTTTGTTGTTATCATGGTCATCTTTTTGTTTCTTTTTCATTCGATTTTGCCCCAGAAAAATCCAGCATACTTAAGCTCATCAGCCAAAATCATCGCTCACACCATAGCCAGAAACACCTGTACCGCGATTGACGGGCTGTGACCTTGATTGATTTCTTTCAGCTGTCTTGGTTTTTGTTTGGTCCCGTTCATTGTTCTGTATTTGCCCTGTCTGCTTAACCTTGACTCGTTCATCCTTATTTTCGTTCATATGTGAGATTCACTTGACCTCCACCGGAGATCGTTTCTATGCATTCACATAACTAGATATTTTCTCGTAAACAATGTCCTTCCGCAGGCCACGCTGTCACACTTTGTGCTCAGAGTGGTCCAGCCACGGTTGTTCCATCGATTTGTGCTCATCAATCGCACCATTCATGGCATCGACCCCCGGTTAAGCCCTAGTTGGGCTATAGGGCCATCACAATATCCCTGACTTCTCTCTCTCTAGCCATCTTATGCTGGAAACTCATGATCTATTGCGACACTTCAACCCTGGCTTCGTCTCCTTGTCACTTATGCATCTGGAAGAATCGATGTGGCAATTTGAACATCCTTATGACGTATCTGTTTGCATGTTTCGTCAATGTGAATATGACAGCACACGTTGATGTGCGAATTTAATTCAGATTGATCAAGATTGGTTACCTACTGTGATATAGAAAGCATTGTGATGTCGCGCTGTCGTTAGCGTAGAGTGTTCCGTCATCCTCTTCTGTATGAACCGTCCAGTACGCGATGTTCCTTGCACACATCTATCTTTGACTCACTATCACCGGTCCTTACGGAAGTTCGAATTTCCTACTTTTGCTTGTGTGAAGCTTCACATGCTTTAAAACTTTTAGTCTCCTAGAGGCCTATCAGCCCGTTGTTTATGCTATTTTTGTGATTGATTCACTGGCCACCCACACCCCGCATATGGATTACATATTTTTGAGACACCCGAATTGTGTGCAAAGTACTTGTTTATTTTTAAACTGTTCTTTTTCCTGGCTTAGCGCTTCAGCTCAATTTTTCTTGCGTGGGGAACAACGAATAAGATCGTTATTCGGGTTCTGCCCGGTCGTTCACGCACACATTTTCACATCACACTCATCCCCTCGTAAACTGTTGCGCGAAACTGCTGTTTTCATCCTCCTCCGCCTACCCTTTCCACTCACGCTTTATGGCGAATGCCTTTTATTTGTTATCACATTCATTTTGCCGAATACCCTTTGACGTCTGTGGTTCTTCCTCGGTTCCATGAATTTGTGACATCGCTTTCATCCCACATCGTTCTTTTTGTCTAAACCATTTTTTGTTTTATTCATCCATGCTCATGACTGCACTCATATCCACTGACGTCCATTTACTCACCTGTTTATTAGTCTGTTCATCCCGATCGCATGCTACCTGATTTTTGATTTGCTTTGTTTTTCTTCTGTTTTTCTGCGAACAACTTCCGTCCTGTCTCACTCACACTTGTCATACCTCGGATTGTTTGTCATTTACGCGAACACCGGGTAGACGAGTAAATACTTCTCTTCCCATGTTTATGTTTGATAGGATGGTTTCATTACTTGAGTAGTAAGCCGCTGACTTGCACCTACTCATTCGCCGGATCCACTCACTCGCCACGATCTACCCAGCAGTCTTTCGGTAAGCTACTCATACACCATGCGTCTACCTAATCACACCCGAGTTCATCGTCCTTCAGTTCGTTGAGACTGCTCTTCTCTGAAACACCCACATTCTCATTCCCATTCGCTTGCCTGTCCATCTGTCCAACCAGTTTCTCTCAGTTGCATCTGGTCTATATTGTCGCCTCGTCCATTATTTCTTTCCTGGCACTTGGGTACTCTCACTTTCACTTCACATGTTTTCATTAGTCGCTTTCATGTCTGTGCATCGTGAATATGACATTATTGAACCATTTCGTCTTTTCCTTGTGGTACTCAGAAACGCTGGGGTCGAATTAGAAGAAAACGGATGATGAACCGAGATCTCTACTACTTGTCTCATTGTTTTCCTGTATTGGTTAAAAATTAAACCCAACAATTTCAATTTGTGGTGCAATCTTCTGTTTCATACTCGCAGTTTCTCTGTCACGATTGGAGCACTTGAAAAAATGCAGTTTCATGAGTGAGTGTATGCACACAAATATAGTGTAATTACTAGTTTTCGAGCCCGTCTGAAGTCGGTCGAATATCATTTGTTACCATTGGCATCCTTCACTCGTCGAATGACAGACAACATAGAGCTGGGTGCAGGCATTTCGGAGAATGGTACAGATAGGAGGAAAATCAATCATTGCTGCTACTCGAACGATGTGACGTAGGATCGGGATCCCCGGTGTTCTGTAGAGAGCCATCAGGAGGACGTAAATATAGTGCAGATTTTCAGCAAAACGTGGTTACTTTTATTTGTCATCCGGAGCACACACAAAATGTCTGTTTTGTACTCGTGACTGTAAAGTTGGTCGTATGCGCCTCACTAAGTATGCGGGCGCTTGGCCAAGTGGATAGATTAAGGACTGCAATCAAAAACCCAAAATAAAACAATCAACAGCCGAATGAAAAAAATCAATTACCAATGCGAGGAACCAATCGTTTGCCACAAAATCTTTCTTAATAAATTGGTGCTGAACTGGAGAAACAAAAAGGAATAAACGTTGATGTAAAAACAGTACGACCAATAAATGAGCCAACCCTGGGAGATCAGCAGCGTTCATCGTCAATGGAGGAATTTCCACAAATCAGTTCCGGAAGTTCTCTTTCGCTTTTCCTGTTTGGTTAGTCTTAGGTGCGCGGAATTCGTCAGTCACGCGGCGTTAGACAAAGACTACTGGATATACGAGGCAAATCACAATCGGGCAAGTTCTATGTGCTGCTTTGGGGCTCTGGATGTTACGGTCGGTTTTCTTTTAGGGAATCAGACTTGACTAGTTGCGGTTTAGGACGCCTAGAGACAATAGTGCTAACCTATCAACAGTGAACGTAAGATTTGGTCGGATCACAGCGTTGGTTAGTTTTTCTACGGTCCTTTGGTGAGATTGACCCATCCAAGTTGATAGTGTGACACTGTCATGAATTACAAGGTTTACTGACTGTTGAGAACTAGTAATTCTCTTACTTTCATTTTATTTGTTATGCCCTATGGCTACTGACTTGCGCATAACGGCTGCAATCGCTGAAGCACGACAATGCCGGTGCTTATTTCAGTTAAATCGTAAGATACCTTTCTTTTGTTAGTAGCGGTCAGATGAAGGCTCCCAAGTAAGGTTGCAGTCGATGACACAAGAAGCGTGATCCCTAAGCTTCAGTTTTGCAAGCGGCGATGATGAATATCCCGACCTGAAAGTTACAGACCTTCATCATCTTTGGCATATGAACCAACAAATGGGTCACAGTGCTCCGGCTTCCGATCAGCATGGTTCGAGTCGGGTATATGCTTTATGCAACCGGGCAGGTACTCCATTTTGTACGACATCTTTTGTCTTTGCTGCGTCCTGGTGCCTTTGACACCGCTTGTAAGGGATTCATGTTGAATGTACTCGATACAATAGGTGTTTCTGTTGGACAGGTGATCATGTACTGAGTGGTAAATCCTGACTAGGATAAATCCCGTTGGTGTAACGAAGATCTTCATGAAATGTTCATGCCTTAGTTGGATTTCAGTTATCATGTTCAGACGAGTTTGCCTAGACAACCAAGGTCATCCGAGTTTAACTGGTTTTATTACATCTACTAACAGATAATAATAAGAGAAACATGTGAATAAATTAATGATATTTGTCGATGCTTCTCTTTAAGTCCCAACTGTTGAAACACTAAAAATGATAAGAAATTTTTAAATGCATCACAATCGGAGATATACATAAAACGGTCACATCTCACGAGCAAGCCAGACTGAACAGGGCAACTACCATCTAGCGAGATGGCGGTTCAATGGGAAAACGGATGAATTGAAGTTTAATTGAAAAACTATAAATGAAAAGGAATAGAATGACTTAATACTGCCATTCCTCAACATACGTGTCATGAGACAACCAAAGGGAACCATAGCAACCGTTCACTGAAAACATCGGATCGTGTGCTCAACCTCAAGATCAGTCACTCAATCAACCACCTAAACAGTTGTGCACGTGCCCTGTTCCGTCGGGCTAACACACATGATGTTTGCAGTACATAAAGGAACAAGGACGATCTATATAGTTCAAGTTATTCATGGCCAACGGATATCCAAAATCCTTCAACAACGCCAATATTCCCAAAGGCGCGGCAAACAGCAACAGCGCAAAATCCATCGTTGTACTGATGTCATCATCATCATCGTTCAGCGCTAAACAGCAAGGCAAGCCTCACTGGCCCAGACCTTTTGCTCAGATTTACATGTTTCTTTAAAAAGAGTGAATATCCACAGGGAGGAAGGGAATGAACCTACATAGGTGGGAAAGGATAAGAATGGTGATGCAGCCAACACACGGAACACAGTCTAACTGTACAAACGCACGTGTTTTCGATCATTCTGATTCGATTGCAAATGACAACACGATCGCCACTGTTCACGGTTCACTGCCATATCTTTCAGTGTCTCCACCCAGCTAATTAACGAGTCTTTCGGACCCCAACTACGAAGATGTGAGATACATGCTTTACCAAAGTTCGCTGTACATTTTCTCGTTCCGCGTTGCCACGTCATCTGTTGACCTCCACATAGCTTCTTGCACTCCCTGGGAGGAGCGAAATTCCCAGTCATTCTGTTTCACGCAAGTGGATCCACATCAAGCTTTGTTCGATGTTCGCGTTTGTTTGCCCTAGTCTGGTTGCATCAAAACGAAAACCACAAGCCTAGCGCAACATTTTCCGGATACTAATTGGCTTGTCTTCCTGTTGGATTTTTCAACAGGATTATCGCCTTAAACAAACTTTTAGCAACCGAGGGGACATTTGGATCAGACCAAAGAGACCAATTGCACAGTGGCAGTCGTCACACAAGACTACAAGCCATGCGAGCCTCAACCGATGGAAATGCTCGACCTCACCTGTTTTGTTGGATTTCTGCAGACCAATCTGCACGGGTATCGCGCACGACGAGGCGCGCAAAACTTGGAGGCATCAGCTGGCCTGGAAACTGGAAAACACCATGCGCGTTGCCGGATGGAGAATATCAGGGAACTGGGAAAGGCCACGACTGTCGGGAATAGTCACAACCTTTGCTGACGGATTATGAGTGCTGGCTCACGGAAGCCAAGTGGAGGTGATCAAACGGATAAGGTCCTGGCGTTTGGACGTGAAGGTCGTGGGTTCGAATCCTCCCAACACCGGTCAACCTCCCCACTTGGCAGCCCTCTGCTGGCCGCAGCCTCCTTTCTGAAAATTAATGTACATTGTTGTTTCAATAATAAAGGAAATAAAACATAAAAGGTGAAGTGATCGAGAAATCTTGCTCGTTGATTTACTTTTATGAACGTCGCCTAGAACTTTGGGGAGAGAATTTCCAAGGAAAGTTTAACCCACACTGTTCATTAGTGGGGTTTTCGCCTACACCTGCAACACGAATAGACATCAATCCTTCGTTTGAAATGGAGTTCATTTCGTGTGTTGGTCCACTCCCTGTTCCCCTTGGATATTCACTGTTTTTATAGAAACGTGTAACTCTGGGGAAAGGCAATGGTCAGTGAGACTTGCCTTGCTGTTTAACGCTGAACGATGATGATGACGATGGTGATGGGTTCATTCAGGAGAGGAAATTCTGTAGGGGCACAAAGTAGCTGGACCAGATGGGCTGTTTTCGTCCTTCTGTCGGGACTATTGCGATGTGTGAACAGCTGAGTTTAAAAAATTCCCGTAGTCATTCTGGGCAAAGGGAATGATTACTAAAGACTGATATGGATCGGTGGCTGCACCGATTTACAAGAAAGACTATGGGTCCTATTGAAAAAATCACAACGGAATTAGTTTCATAAATGTCACATCCTGATTGCTTCCAGGCACTATCACCAACGGATTATCTAGGACTCAAAGAAGACATACATGTGTGAATCAAGTCTGTTTCCGACCAAGACAAAGGTTTATGATTCATATTTTCTCCATGCAACAAGCGTTTGCACAGAAACATCTGTAAACCCAAGATCACCGTTTTTCTTTATCGAAAGGCAGCATTCAACTTAGTGGAACATTCAGTTCTGTGGCGACACTGTTTGCTGAACAATAAACAACATTCATTCCTCTTACCTGATCACTGTAAGCGAACAGCTGATTATCTGCTTACGGCGATCTTTCAATCGAGCTCAACAAAAGAAGTGGTGTTCATCAAGAATATCACCCCACATCCATAAATTGTAGCTCTATAATTCAGATGATTTTAGCTACCATGTAATCCTCAGGTAAAAATAAGCGATTCGATAAGTGTGCTAGAAAGGAGCTGTTTGACTTCGAATATTCAGATGTCGAGGAGCTTCTGAAATGAAGACTCAGGTAAGCTGCAAGAATTCTAATGCTGTTCGAGCGAACGTGTACGTGCCGGACAATGAAAGTGATCTAGGATTATTGTGACATGAAATGGTTGATCGGCCACATGTCAACCAAACCAGTTCATGATATTCAAACATCTCGTCTGTCACGCGTCTCCTGACCGGCTGCTTCTTCTGTTTGCATGTAGTTGTGAGGCTACACCGATCAGTGTCACACGTATTGCAGGTAGACCGAAGACAGAAGTTCACACGCAAACGTATGTGACTGCGTGTGAAACTACAGGATGAGTTTATGCAAATACTCACCTGAATTGAGACTCAACGACGAAATTGATATCCCTGCAACTGAGCGAACAATTCATAGTGTCTTCAAGCTCCGAAGAAATAGGATAAGTGAGGGATTTTTGACAAATATATCATCCATAACACCGGTATGCTAATGTTTCATGAGAAGTAGTCTCTTGGTACGTATGGCAAGTACGTATAAGTCGTTTCAACAAAATGGGATTGGTTTGTTGTGCAAAAGCGAGTGCCTAGAGGCCTTGTAGGTTGTTACTGTTTTTCTCTGAGCACAATTCCCAAATTAAAAAGTATCTAGCACGAAACGTAGCACAGCCTGACCGGAATCAACGCCGGGTTCCCCGCTTACATTCTGACAAAAACGAAATGTCTCGTTAATAAGTTTTGGTGGTTCTAGCATAGACGTTCCAAAATATTCGCTCGGGAACTATAAACGACCAATTATCGCAGTACTCTTGTACGTGCAGAACAAGGCTGGAGGAAGCCACGCAACTGTCAGACCATGACTGTGGTGTGGTTAATTTGGCTTCGACCAACATTTCCGGCCAGAATATGAGTCGTATCTCAGAATCTACGTCAGTGGGGTGAATGTTATGCGGCCAGTCAGCAGGACTTGAGCCCCATAAAAATTAGCATACGAAATGAAAAATTTGAAAGGCAAAATGTATCGGGTGGAAACCCCGAAATCATTTTGATTTCCTGCCTTTAGTTGTTCCCACCTCTTTTAGCCAAACTCTGCAATGTTTAATTGAACTGCTGTTGCGTTACTACCTAGTTTTTTCCACAATATATATATATATATATATATGTAGCTTTTATTATTAGTTACAGCATTTTAACGTTGCTCACTGGCACCTTTTCACTTTTCTTCGGTAAGTGATGAACAATCCACCCATCTTTTCACATGGGAAAATCTTGCGGCAATTGGACGGATCACAGTGACTGTATCCACTGAAATGAAAGTCGAGCCTTTTGTGGCAGTTTTCGCAACTGCTAACCTCGCTCTAATCTGCTCTCGTCTTGTTGGTTTCTCGTAATACCGAATAAAAGTGAAAGAAATTAGTAGGACCACCAGGAAGAAGAACTATGAAAAAATCCAGAAACTCTAAATTCAAGAATGCCATTGAGTACGGTATTTGGTGATCACATCAATTCCTCAACCTTCGTTGTGGAGGGTCTCGCTTCCCCAGCCCGGTGATCTAACTCCACTTATGCGAGACAGCTCACTGAGAACAGTAACTCTGTCGCAGTTGTTAAGCATTAACATCTCTTTTGTCCGCATGGACCGACAAGAGTTCCCACAATCAGTTAATGAACTCTTGTCCCAAATCGGGCAATGTCAGACGTTAGGACGAGCGCTGGTGAAATACGTGTGCAACGGGGCTTTCGAAAAACTGCGGAATCGAAGTTTCTTTGTTCCGTTCATTTCAAATTATAACTATCTTTATCAAGATCAATGTCGTGAAAAGAGTGGATTTGGGACAACCTCAAACTGTGACCTTGTAATAGCTGAACTAACCGGACAATAACGAAGCCTTGATGTGCCTCCCGTTTATTGAAAATATCATTATCCTCTCACTAGCATGGTCATGCTCGTGTGGAAACGGTAGTTAGTTAGTTAGTATCTCAAAAAAATACACTGGTTGGTGAAATGTTTATTGATCAGTATTCCACGGTGTACTTAAGCTTATACACATACTGTCAAGCGGCTTTTTTGGCTGGCTTAGCGCAAATTTATGATTTCCGTGAGCCGACTGAACAATATGCTATCATGATATACAATTTTATGCATTTTCCTGTTTCTCTTGTCATTCGTGACAGGTATTGCGCGAGAATGTATGTCTGCAACGTTAGCATAGCCAAACCCAACGCGTGGGCACTGTATGAACAGAATTACTGAAAGCCAATAACAGACCTGTCAATGCTATAACCAGCGGTGGTCAAACGACCAAGACAGTCGCATTCAAACACGACGATCACCGGTTTGTATCTTCTCTAATGGACCGAATTCCTCACATGCCAGTCTTACGTCAGGAACTACCCGCGTCCTGGAAACGATGCATACTTTCGTTTCATTTATAAAGGAGTTAAAAGGGAAAAGATGAAAAAATTTTCGCTACGACAAGAAAAGATCACATGGCCGCACAACTATTCAACAATACGAGGTATTAAAAAATAAAAACTTCTGAAAGCAATGAACTTGGTTATTTGTACTGCTTTATTATGAGACGGGGGGGGGGCAAGCCTAAGAACATAATGAAAAAGGGGGTTAACTTTTTGAGGAGTAGCGTGGGCTGCAATGCCAATATCAAATGACAGATCCCTAGCATAAGTCACGAATAAGTGGGCATTATGCAAATTCGGATAAGGCGCATTCCCAAACAAGAAAGTGAACCTTGATCTTAAAGTTGACGTTGCTTTAGCTGCTCCCGAAGATCCTAAATTAGACTGAATGATCGTATTGTTGTGTGAAGTAAACGATATGATATGACAAAAACAGTAACATTCTACAAGGCCTCTAGGCACTCGCTTTTGCACAACAAACCAATCCCATTTTGTTGAAACGACTTATACGTACTTGCCATACGTACCAAGAGACTACTTCTCATGAAACATTAGCATACCGGTGTTATGGATGATATATTTGTCAAAAATCCCTCACTTATCCTATTTCTTCGGAGCTTGAAGACACTATGAATTGTTCGCTCAGTTGCAGGGATATCAATTTCGTCGTTGAGTCTCAATTCAGGTGAGTATTTGCATAAACTCATCCTGTAGTTTCACACGCAGTCACATACGTTTGCGTGTGAACTTCTGTCTTCGGTCTACCTGCAATACGTGTGACACTGATCGGTGTAGCCTCACAACTACATGCAAACAGAAGAAGCAGCCGGTCAGGAGACGCGTGACAGACGAGATGTTTGAATATCATGAACTGGTTTGGTTGACATGTGGCCGATCAACCATTTCATGTCACAATAATCCTAGATCACTTTCATTGTTCGCTGTCCTTTCGATTGTAGTTGCTAAGCTTTACGTTTTTTAGTTGCTATTTTGTTGCAATTTTTCGGTATCACTGATTCCACATAAACTAGAAATTGTCTCATTTTTTATCGGAAGGATGATTTGGAGCGGTACTGAGTGTTTCAACACTGAAATCTTGTTTTGCACCTATGTTGTTATATAAGTTTTTCATTTGTCTAAATGGTTTACAATATCTGGCATCTGGTTAATAAGGTTCTTTGAGTTACCGGTTTCGATGAGCGCAGTGATGAATCCCTTGCCCTCTTCTCTGTTTATAAACAAAGTTGCTGTGCTGATTTGATGCATTGTATTTTTCGATTATCAGTTTCGGGAGGTGCATAATTCATGCTTGTACCTGCTAGTTAGGTATTCCTACTCCCAGCTTACTTCATCTGCCGAGAAGGCCTTTTCGAAGGTTACGAAAAGCATTCCCACTGGATGGTTTATTTTGCTCGTGGAGCAATCGTCTGCATATCTCCATGATCTACTTAATCACTGGAAACTTCGAAATTTGTTTCAAATTTTCGCGGAGCATTCCCCGGAATGGCGATCGCCGTTACGATTGATCACAGTTTCCCGGCTCTCAACATGATGGCAGCAGTGAAATTCACCTTTGCTAGCAGGATTTCCCTTATCCCATTGGATGGACAATTCTGGTCGGTTCTGATACTGGTCACCTTAAAACAGGTACTTAGACCCAGCTGCGATGCAGTCGGAAACATCCAGGTCAGTAACCCTGTGATTTGTCATTTCATTCCCGGTTGTTCACCCCGATTTTGGTCATATTCAAGATTGGTGGATATGCCGCGCACCGGCTGACAGATTCCCACCAAACCAGATGGAAAATCTTTCAGTGTGCTCATGTGACCTCAAATCATTGCAAACGTTAAGTGAGCATTGGCATTTGCTTTTCAGGATTAGTGTGTACCCTATGGTTTCGTGACAGTTAGATGGTAATCGAATTAATGTTCGATTGCTGATCACACTGTGTCTGAAGTGATTTCAGATCACTTAAACAAACTGTAAATTGAGTATCCCCATCGTACATAGTGGTAAGCTAAGCGCTAACCATCCATACAACATTGCTCAACTCTAATAACTTGGCCTCTTTCTCCATGAATTAGAAACTAAATCTGTCGAATTTCTATAACGTCCATCCATCCCTCTGATGGGGTTGAACTGACTAGTTAATGATTCCTGTCCTATAGCCGATAAGCATCATTTACTTAAGAAATTTCAGTTGCGAAACACCGTGGTACACAGATGATGCGTTTTATATAGATCATTGTGGTATAGGCTCTCTGTCTCAAGCCCAAGGGGCACACTGTTCCGATTGGTGGGCGTAATCACTAACGTGAATGGTTGGTGTGACCGCGTTATTCGGCGCAGCGAAAATTTAATACTACGAACATGAAGTCAAAAAAACCGATCTGGGTTACCTAAACGGCATGAATATGAGTATGAATGTCTCAGTCTTTTGGCGTTTCGCTTCGCCTACAAAGAGCTGACAATGATACTGTCCCTTAACGGGATTCTCGACAGAAAGTTGTCATAATGAATACTTCAGAGATTAAATAGAACGGAACGGTCACACAGTTACTTTCAATGGAAAACTATGGTCTATCCGATACCAACAACCTTACAAACAGCATAACACAAATTGAAGGCTTTGCGAGTTACTTGCTGAAATGCACCTACTATGTGATGGGTCTCAAGTACACAATCAACGGATTTGGTTTACGATGTAAGTTCTGCCATCCTAAAGAAGGCTAATGCAGCGGACATAGTCATTAATGTTCTTGCCAATGGTTACGAATTGTTTACCTTGAAGTGAATCTGGCACTTCCTGTCCTCACCTTTGTTGTGTTTGTCCCAAAGCCAAAAGGCCGTGTTTTGTCCTGCAGTTTGCTGAAATCATTGTGAAACATCCTAAATCTCGCAGCCGATATTCCGCAAATACAGAGGAGCACACCTGGTTCTAATTGCTGCACAAGATTGTAAACGGCAGCTTCGTGGACAACGGATGGCCCGGGTGAGTTGTAAAAAAGCTTTCTTTCATTTTGCCTCCATTGGAGTCTTGTCGTCTCCCAGGTTGAGGCAAGAATGCAACGGAAATCAGTTTGTTTTTTGCCCCAATGAATATGGTGCAAGACTGAAGTTAGTGAGATCAGCGCTTTTCGAAATTCTGTGGTGGCTCCATGCAATTCCCTATCAATTCACGAAAAAAAACGAGGAATCAAATAAAAAACCCACATTTTGACATGTCATAAAAATTGCGACAACATCTTTCAGACTTTCGTAGCTATTTATTTTTATATATTGTTTTTTATTAATCCATGGTCGCCTAGTCACTGTATTTGCATCAAATTCTTGTTCTCTCTCTCCACAAATATAGCGAAATTATGATATCATCCGATGTCAGACCGTTGTTAGCAATTACTTCAAGGTAAACGCCATCTGCCGTAATATGCGGAGCAGTCATACCTGCCAGTCAGTGTACAAGTGACATCAGCGTGGTAGAATTGAGTACGGAAATAAAGTTACAACCTGACAGAGCCATAAGTAAAGGAAAAGGACGAGTGCCCATGAAATCGTCACTACCAGGCCTGTTAGGGGATGCAACCATGAGACAGAGTAAGACAAAGGCCTTCGAAAGACGCCCTCGAAGCTCGTGGATCCGGCCCATCGGCTACATGCCTGTGGTGCTAAAAACAAAAGTTGAAAGTGACCAGTTCCATCAAACATTGAGCGCGACATTTCTCAGCGTAACAACACTAAGGAGGACGGGATCGAATTAAGGCCGCGGTACTTCAACGTACGTGTTATGAGACAACCAAAGGGAACCACAGCAACCGTTCACTGAAAACATCGGATCGTGTGCTCAACCTCAAGATCAGTCACTCAATCAACCACCTAAACAGTTGTGCACGTGCCCTGTTCCGTCGGGCTAACACACATGATGTTTGCAGTACATAAAGGAACAAGGACGATCTATATAGTTCAAGTTATTCATGGCCAACGGATATCCAAAATCCTTCAACAACGCCAATATTCCCAAAGGCGCGGCAAACAGCAACAGCGCAAAATCCATCGTTGTACTGATGTCATCATCATCATCGTTCAGCGCTAAACAGCAAGGCAAGCCTCACTGGCCCAGACCTTTTGCTCAGATTTACATGTTTCTTTAAAAAGAGTGAATATCCACAGGGAGGAAGGGAATGAACCTACACAGGTGGGAAAGGATAAGAATGGTGATGCAGCCAACACACGGAACACAGTCTAACTGTACAAACGCACGTGTTTTCGATCATTCTGATTCGATTGCAAATGACAACACGATCGCCACTGTTCACGGTTCACTGCCATATCTTTCAGTGTCTCCACCCAGCTAATTAACGAGTCTTTCGGACCCCAACTACGAAGATGTGAGATACATGCTTTACCAAAGTTCGCTGTACATTTTCTCGTTCCGCGTTGCCACGTCATCTGTTGACCTCCACATAGCTTCTTGCACCTCATGAGAGGAACGAAATATAGGGCACAGTATGGTAGACGAGTGTTCGTCATACGCAACACGTGACCCAACTAGACTAGTCTACTAAGTTTCATACGCTGACATAAAGTATTCTGAGAGCCGGTACCTAGTATTAGATTCCTGACCTCCACATTACTCACCCGGTCACTCCATTCAATCTTGGCGATACTACGTAGACATTGGTGGTCGAAAACCTCCAACCGACGAAAATCGCCCACAAGAATATTCCATGTCTCGCAACCGTACAACAGAACAGAGCGCACTGCGGCACAGTACACATGGCTATTCAACTTCTGTGAATTATTATCATGCCGATGCCGCAAATGGTTCCACCCGGGATTGTTTTTTTTCTTCATCCAACATCTATAGTATGTTGCTTTATCGTGTAAGTTAATAATATTCAACAGAAGCATTCATAATTGCAAGCTTATACTTGTGTTTGTGTAAATGCAGCGCAAGAAGGCATGGAGTGTACCCTAATGATGAGAGCTGTTCACATATTTTTACTCACATTCAGTGTGGTAGTCGAAAGTTCTTTCCAGACTTTCCATCTACGATTGTTGTTCGTTCTGTTTGAAGCACATCTAAATACTGTAGTTAAAAGTTTTGTTCGCTTATGCTGTTTATCTACGTGGTCTATCATAAACATCGAAAATTTGCTCCTACTGCTTGAGTTGGACTTGGATTCATAAGTTTGAAACGGACTGCTTGTGCTTCTTCAAGCAAAGCATTTGACAAACTTTTTCATGTTTATCTCAATCTTACGGCCGGTATCCAAGACCAGTGTATATTATCGGTGCGGAGTTTGCTCTAAGCTAACATTGCCAAGTACACCGGCCTAATTCCCAAACTGTTACTCCCGAATCTACAGAACTAGATAGAACGTTTCTGTGTGCCCCCATTTATTTCGGAGTCCAAACTGTCACAAGCCCATTTTCAGAAGTTACTGGAGGAGCTGGCGTCGAGTGAGCCTGGCACGTTATACTCAAATCACTTATTGTTTCCTTTGAACTTATTTCGACCCAGGTTATTTTGTTCTTTCCCCTATTAAGGGTTTTTTTCTGCTGTGGCACGCAGACTATAGACAATTATGCTGATTTTGACCGCCTAAATGATAACCCAGGCTGAGATGTTTATTGAGCTTTGGTTCGTGATCTTTTGTTAGTTCTCTGTTTCACACTGAGCCACGTGTCAGTCCCGTTCGAAAGACTGCAGTACAGTACTGTAGCACAGTATCTCAGCTTATGAAATTTTATATTCCATTGAAAATAACCACACACCGATCAGTCTGCATGAAAAATAGTCATGTGGTTAAGAGATTTTGACCACCCGTGTTAGCAACTAACAAATGACTCATAATCATACTGCTGTGACAACTTGCAGGGCGATAGAGAATTAGGCCGCGTTGGAAATTACGTATGGTCCGGAACACATTTTGTTCTACGGTCTCGATAGAACCAGTGATTGCAACTATGTCGAGGTCATGACAAATATATCAATGGCATTGTTTGGGTAATTGGAGTACGGTCCGATGAAGATAAGTTGAGATGTGTGTGTGTGTGTGTGTCTAGTTGAATGCAATGTCCATTGCCTTCACATCTCGAACGCCTTCAGCTGATAAATTTGGAAACGCGTGGAGTACAGTTTGCATTGTTTTATGCTAATTCGTGATTAGATTTTCTGTTGGTTGTGTTGCTCAGTCAACCAAACACATCTTAGGTCTTTTATCAATTCCCAGTTCTCGTCACTTTGAGGTCAGAATGTGGCTACAATCTAACCCGACTGGACTGGGACACGCTCTGATGGTTTCCGTCACCACCAGAAAAAACGACGTCCATTCAATGCGGTCCACCTCGCCAAGCGAGCAACTCGAAATAACAACATGGAAAACGATGCGCAACACGAAGTAAGTCATTGCGTTGGAGTTAAGTCCACCGAAAATCGAATGAAATCAGACATGGCGTCTGGAAATGTGGCCAACGCAAGCCAGTCTTACTCAATACGTCTCAACTACCCGATTCAAATTAAACAGAGAGTTGGTAGATTTATCCCCACCCAATTCACCTGGACTGTCTCTATGGCTTTTTATCTGATCCCTGCGGAACGACTTTTTGACAGTTGGGTTAATTTGTCATCGTATTACAGTAATGTTTGAAATGATCAATCAGCATCAAGAAGATAAACGAAAATTGCCTTAGCGTGCAAACAACAAGCATTTAACAAAGTCATGGTGAATTTGTTTGCAATTCAGCCGACTTAGTGCGATGCCGCTCTGCGGCTGCAGTTTACCAAAGAAACCGACCGATGTACATACATACATAAAATGCCAATTCCCATGAACATTTATTTAGTTTTCCATTGGTTTAGGTCTGTTTCGTTCTCCTAGATACTACTCTGATCATAGTGGCATTTTACTTACGGAAACTCCATGTATTCTTCCTTTCTATGTTTTTGCTTCCAAGCTTGGATAACTATTGTTAATTAGCTTCGTTTGGTTTATGGTTACCATTAATATTGTTATTATTTCCATGATTTCATTAGAAGTAACTTTAGTTTCACCTAATGAACTTTACTTAGCGTAGTTCGGTTGCACTGCCGTTGGGAAAAACTCCAATAAACTGGCCATTATTCACCGGTGTCAAGGAAAAGACTGGCTGATTAGAATTATCATCTGTCTGTTTATATAAACAATTTAAAATTGTCTTATTGTTCGGCCGACTTTTGTGATTATTCTTTATCTCCTCTGGTGGTACCACATAACAATGCAATAAATCATGCCTATTTTCACGCTTCCAAAGTTTCTGCACGTTGGACACCCAATGTGATGCACATCAACGTTGTCATAGGTGTATGCACAACAAAATTTATGTTGTGCTTTGAGCGATTTTGCTTTGCTAAATACGAGTCGACACTTTCTGAGCCATCCTGGAACATGTTAAGCCATTTATTTATTTACGTTTGTCTGGCAGTCGGACCAAGCAAGATAAAGCGGCTGAATTACAAGCGCTCTATATGATCGAAATGTCACTCTTTTATGAAATCATCAGTTCCCGGCTTCCGTTTGAACTTTATTCCAGGTGCCTGAAGCGTACATTGGGATTGCTTTCGTGTGAGATGCATGATACGATGGACCACCATACCGGTCTACTGAAAACAGCTAAAGACTGAAGCCATCCAGACCATATTCCTAGATAACATCCAGTGTTGCTTAGATGCTTCACTACTATGGAATAGAACGAAAACGTTTCGACCAAAGACTAATGATTTCCTCTCCACCTAAAGGCCACGGGCGGTGGTTACAAAGCTTTGTAAACTGTCAGCCTGATTCGTAAAACACACCAACATGCAAACTGGATGGGGAAAAAATGAGAACAAAGAAAATTACGGAGGGTTGAACGCAGCGGTTTTGGGTTGTCGCTTCAGCTTTCTTTAGGCACTAATGTGTAAATGCGACCAAAAAAATGGGAAGTCGTTAAACTTCAAAAACTGCAATAGGCTGAACAACAATGGATTCCAAAGGTCAACAATCGTCATCATCATCATCGTTCAGCGCTAAACAGCAAGGCAAGCCTCACTGGCCCAGACCTTTTGCTCAGATTTACATGTTTCTTTAAAAAGAGTGAATATCCACAGGGAGGAAGGGAATGAACCTACACAGGTGGGAAAGGATAAGAATGGTGATGCAGCCAACACACGGAACACAGTCTAACTGTACAAACGCACGTGTTTTCGATCATTCTGATTCGATTGCAAATGACAACACGATCGCCACTGTTCACGGTTCACTGCCATATCTTTCAGTGTCTCCACCCAGCTAATTAACGAGTCTTTCGGACCCCAACTACGAAGATGTGAGATACATGCTTTACCAAAGTTCGCTGTACATTTTCTCGTTCCGCGTTGCCACGTCATCTGTTGACCTCCACATAGCTTCTTGCACCTCATGAGAGGAACGAAATATAGGGCACAGTATGGTAGACGAGTGTTCGTCATACGCAACACGTGACCCAACTAGACTAGTCTACTAAGTTTCATACGCTGACATAAAGTATTCTGAGAGCCGGTACCTAGTATTAGATTCCTGACCTCCACATTACTCACCCGGTCACTCCATTCAATCTTGGCGATACTACGTAGACATTGGTGGTCGAAAA
>LUCM01002126.1:34644-58504 GCA_008360955.1 Fasciolopsis buskii | reverse complement strand
CTCACTCAAAACTAGTCCTACACCACGTTGACCCACAGCTTGAGCTGCTTCGTCTCCTGAAACATTCAAGAAATACCTTGACGAGACATTAGAGGCAGTCAGTTGTATTACTCCGTCCGAATCATGAATTCATGTTTCACTCACGCAGCAGACATCAATCGAAAGTGAGTCCACTGTCAGACCCAAACACGCCTGTTGGTCAGCCTGCATTAAAGTGTGCACATTGTAAGAACCGAGATTCAGAGGCTGACGGGGCTGCGAAAATGTGAGCTAACAGACTGAAAAGCACCTACTACACGACTTAACAGCGAACCGTTGCGAGTATCGGGGGTGTTACCAGTGGCGACACTATGGGTAGGCAGAGTGAGCAACGAGATTCAGTTGGAGACGGAAGAGACAGGTTGAATAAAAGAGAGGGAGCTGTTTGCAGTAGCATACTTATCACTACCCACCACGCCAGCGCTCGATGCAATGGGCAGCGCGGTCCTAATTACCCGGTGCGACGACCGATGCAGTATGGGATTATTTGTAGGCATGTAACTCATGGGGAATAATGTACAGGTGCTGCTAGGGCATCCAGCCGTTAAACAGACGAGCGATTAGGGTTCTCAACGAAAGCCTTTGGTTTTGGCATGAACCTGACCGCAAGGAAGCGGGGCATAGCTGAGTGGAAGCCCATCTACTTGGATTAATTATTCTTCCACTCGTTTTTCTGGCAGCTGCTAACCCAGATCAACCTCCGACTTGGAGGACCAGGAGACAACTTCGTCAGGCATCTGCCGATTGAGTTTCCAGGCCTGATTTTATCTTTGGCTTGTGACAAGCCGTCCTGTCAGGCTTGTTTTTGGTTAAAGTAAGAGTCGGAAGGCCAAGTTAGCACTTCTGCCTTGAAAGTTCGCGACAATCCACCTACTTCAAGTACTTCCAAGGGACATTGATTTTCGAGGTACCTCAAATTCCAGCTGGGTGCCTGCATTCAGAAACCATGGTCCTTTTATTTCTTCCTGGCTTTTTACGGCAGGTACATCAGGATAGTTCTTAAGATTGAATATATCTAACTACGGCCACCCCCGTGGACCCTATTTACTCACAGTCTTTAAGTAAATTTCCGTCCTGTTTCTGTTGATCCCGCAGCCTCAGAGCCGGGAAATCCCAATAGCTACTGCAATTTTGAAATCGTGTTTTATGGCATAAAGGAAAATACGAGGTGACAGAATCAGTTTAGAATTATGGCTTGTCGACATTAGATTCATCAGTCGGGCATTTTTTCCTGTGGACTCTCACTGACAAAGTGGAACAATGGCTCGTTGACAGCACTGTTGTTCTAGTTTGTCAGTTTTATCGCATTGGCGAATAAAACAACCTCTGAGTTTCTCCCAGTTTATTTCCAGAGCCGTCTCATGAAAACCTACGGGCTTATAAGGCAACAATCCTGATTCCTTCCAGACATCTGTTGTGCACTGTTGGATCCGCTAATGTTCATTGGTTTTGCTGTGATGTTCCATTCCTTCCAGAGAAACATGTCGGCTCTTTGCATAATACGGTGTGTTCATTCTTTAAAAAAGTATTCAACGGTCCTTGGTCTCCCATTCCGGATTGATCTTCACCTTCGTTGCATTTTGTGAACGAGAATAATAAAAGCAATGCAACTGGTCAATTATGCTGTGACAGAGCAACAGAAAGCAGCTCAATTAGCCGAAACTTAGACTGGCCAAAATGAAACTAAGGTTCAGGAGTTGGGATACCAGATGGTTACGTGACACACAATCGAATGCGAGCATTTAGTTGCATCCGAACAGAAGAAAAGGCACGCGACAATGGATACGTAATTGAGTAACAGGACATTGTTCAGCTATTCTTTTATCCAAACGCAATTGGCTGACTTGGAAGTAGATGTCCAAATATCCGCGACTTTTGAGTTGTTGTTATGAAAAAAAATTAAAAAACAGAAATTGAAAGCCCAACAATCTTATGAGATATATTTTGTATTTCATTTTGGTACATACCACATTTTGTGGGTTCATCGTCATTTTCCTTTGAAATTTCGAGTGTGACAAAGCCCGTTCTTAACTGCTTAATTCCACTGCGCTGATCGCATTTAATCTCCACACCAAATTCAGGTACTGTATGCTCTTCTTTCATCTTGCGTACCATCAGTCTCGCATTCAATTCAGGTATTTTGTCTAATTATATCTATCGCGCATTCAGACCAAAACACTTTTTTCTTCAGCTTGCTGCATTGCGACTTCATAGATATCGCAAAGCCCATTTGTGTCTTCAGGGAACGTGGAGAAAATGCGATCCACAAAGCACATCTGAAACGAATTGATTTTTCGTAATCCAAATGAAATTGATTGTCAACCCGACTGCAGCACTGACGTAAGCACGAGGCGGTTGTTCGTATCTAGGTTGAAAGTAGATGGCTGATAAACAGAAAGAGAAAGGATTGGGAGTTGAGATTAGGAAACAAACGTCAACCAGGTAAAGTTAACCGATTATTGAACTAAAAGTTACCAGATGTATAGTTCAGAAAAGTCATTTTCCTACCGGCAATACTCTACCACTATTTGACTAGATAAAACTATGTGTATTGACCGATCAAAATTGAAACTGATTTGCCATTGCCTGTACCCTGCGGACACTTTTGGTACTGAGTTGTATGCTAACGTAAATTGGAGAGCGAGAACAGGCTGCAACTGTGAATGTGGTCAAATACCACCCTTCACTCTTTCGGTCACCTCCAGTCGTACAACGCTCTCCCACAATCGATCGATAAACAAACTTATTTGCTTGTTTCACATATGCTTTGAAAGAACATTTCTTGCGTCGGCGCACAAGAAATGTGTCCTTCAGTTATTCCCGATTGCGACATATTACACATGAGTAACAGTGAGGTAAACTGGATCTTCACAAATGTGTGCGCCTTCTTGACATCCATTAAATAATTACGCGAACGAGTGTTGTGTCTGTTGTTGTATGAAATGACGTGTGAGCCGACGTAGACACTGACCGGTAGCGCTAGATTTTTGCCTAAGTAGCTTTGGACAGTAAAAGCGGATGAGATATTGCGCGTTCGCTCGCCTATTTGCGTATGTACATGTGCGCATGCATGCATGTGCATACCTAACTGGGATGAGCGTGTTATGGCGCTGAGTTCACGTGCGGGTGAACTCCAATTCAATCGCGTCTAGCCATGATTTCCAGAAAACCTTTCTGTCTTGATAAACAGACGAAGACCGAGTGCTCGACCACCTCTGACTTATGTGGCAACATTAAAAAAACTAGGAAACAATGAAAGGTTCGAAAATCCTAAGCGAAATCCTATAGCCAACCAGAACAGGGTATTTTTTGAGAAATTGGTAGTGTGAAATCACGCGGTCTGAGAAATGGGGTCGCGATCTGGACAAAATGGAAACTTCTCGGGATTCATAAACTGTCTCGTAATTTCAGTCTACATGAGAGTCGGGGCTTTTGAAGACGACGAGGAGAAGTTGACTATGAAAAACCGAGTCACCGTCGATTCCGTAACAGGCTGTTAGGCCAGAATGTACATGGTCATCGATTGTTTGGTTTGGTGACGAGAATACTGAACCAAATTAAGGTGAGCAAAGATACCGAAATTCCAACATGTGACTCCAATCTAATGGCCGGAAGGAATAGAGTGGACTCAACCTAATAGTACTATGGTCAATGCTGGAGCTTTGGATTTAAACGAGGTGTTTATGACAGGTCTAACATCTAACACTTCGCCAGCCTTAAGTGCCTACCTCTGACCTAGTCAACTGGCGAAACTCCACAATCCTACTCATTGAATGGTTGAACTCGAAAAGCTCGGATGCAGCATCCCACTATCGCCCATTTTCTCAAACCAAGTTGATCCCATTATTGATATGCAGATATATATATATATATATAAGGTGGAATAACGAAACGATTTGGAAAAAATGAAAATCAACTAGTCAGATATGAAACATTGTTCTCCGCGTGTCCCGCAAGATCACCTTGCGGACAAACAGTCGCTGTTTTCCAACGGTTTTGGCATTACGGATCGTACCAGGTGAGTGATTCTCGAAAGTAATGAAAGTCAAAAGACTCCAATCAGCGTGGATAACTAAACAACTGTTGCACCGAGGAACGCAAGCCCTAATCCTTTTGTCAGAATCGTGAATAATGTATTGTAATGTGCATTATCTAGGTCAATGATCGACAGTAGTATGACATCATAGCACTGATTCTGACAGGGTGAATATGAACATTGTACAGGAAAATCAGCTATCAGTAGTAGACAATTTAGACAACAAACCTTTCGAGCATTGTCCAAATGACATTTATCATGTACAGTAATAGATAGCACTGGTCGTCATGAGACCAGTGAACGTTCTTGCTAGGTATATTAACATCGGATTCCAGATGGGTCAGCAAACGGACGACTGGAACCCACAGAATTCAGGATTTTCTCACCTTCAACACCTACGATTATATTATATTGAATTATATCATGTTCTACATTATACTATATTGTATTCTACTAAACATGCAGGGAGGGAAAGAGAGGCTGTGGAAAGTGATGCAAAAGATGGCAAATGAACACTTTCCTATCCAGTGTGTAACAGCAAAAGAATAAAATAATCCAGTTTGTATTCCCATCCCATTTTGATTATCATATGCATATCGTAACCACGAACTATTACAAGCATTTAAAGAAAAACGAAGTGAGATCCATTCACGACAATTTGAAACGTGCACTCGATGTCCAACAAATCTAGGACGAAATCATTTTAAGCATCAAAATTCTGAGGTTCATGTCCACTGTTTAGGCAGTTAACTGAATCAACACGACAGCGCATTAAACATTTTGTATTACGTCAAGGTTGGGGCTGTGAAATGGTTTTACATGAAACACTCCAAAGCTGAGCGTGTTTTCAAACAACCATAGAAAATTTGGAAAAAATCACTCCACTCAGGATAAATTGTTTACCAAATTCTGGTAGTGTGCAACTGAGAGCTTCTTTCGGAGAAGGTGAATTCTTCATGTTGTCTGTTCCCTTAGAACTAGTAAAATATTTCCGCCATCATCAAGATAAATGTTCCCCTGTCAACAACGAAGCCTATTTTGTTGGCTTGAGAATGCTTTCTTTATTTTCTTCTTCCATAGTGAACAACATGAAATGATATAAAACTGGGACAACTTTTTCGAAGAATTTCTCTTTAGAAATATTCATTTTGCAAAAGTATTACTGGTCATCACTTGCCATATATCCACCAATGAATTAACGCGTTCAGCACTGTCTACCACTGCTCGAGATAACTGAATTTTTTCTCTGTTGATTGAATATTTCACGCTCTATTTGTGTTGTCATCTAAAGCCTTTAAGCGTTCTTTAGCCCTTTTTGAACAAAGGTGCACGAAACATGAATGGTAATCTACGTCAGGATTAGAGGGAAATTTCTGTCGCAGAATTTTAACACGACCATGGATGACTCTGTGTTCAACCTAAGATGTTATGAACCTCCTGCATAAAAGATATACACTTGGCATAGTTTATTCATTTAATATTCGGCAAATGGTGCATGTGTTTAGTTCAAATAGCTGAATATGCTTGAACACAAATTAAATTAATAATATATTCATTTATTTGTGAATGATATAATGTTAATAACACAGCGTTGTTGGTAGATGTAATGCGCCAACGTTTCGACTACCGCGGGTGGTCTTTCTCAAGGCGAGTTTTGCGATTTGATTGTAAAACTTGCCTTGAGAAATACTACCCGCGGTAGTCGAAACGTTGGCGCATTACATCTACCAACAACTCTGTGTTATTGACATTATCACTCACAATTAAAACCAATACATGGCTCATCGATTTTTCGATGCACTCCTTACATCATTTGGTCCTGTTATTCATTTATCTTCTGCATTACGACGTCAAATGATTTTACTGTTTTAAACTCGCTGTTTAGTTGTCATGATAACAACGTAGTTGATCACCGCAGCTTGTTTGGACGACCTTGACGCAAGGCTAACTTTGGTGAATATTAACATCCTTCCTAAGCGAAACTCATCCCGTTCAAGATCAACAATGGCTATTAGAAAAAAAAAAAATATCTGTCACTAAATAATTGCCTACACCCTAAAAATGCGTGCTATCCGTGGGTGGAATATTCGATAAAATGAATGTTTTCTGTTGAATAAAGGACTTTGTTATTATTAAAGAAACTAATCTAGAGTAAATCGTAAACCTTTGCATACAAGTTTTTGGGGTCTACATACACCATTAACATTTCTTTTTACGTTCAGAGGGGCTTAATTCGGCAATAAAGACATCCATGGTTAACTGGTGTTAATACAATCTACTAGCATATATAACAGAAACCTATAAATAAATTTATGACATTTGCTGATACGCGCTTATAGCCTGTAGGTACAAGAACTTTCACTGTAGTAATAAAAAATACATGAGAGCGTCATATATATGTGTAATCAGATTTACCAAAACAACGAAATATCAAATTACTCCTCAATATTTTGAGCCTTGTTTTGGTGACTGGGAAACCGTCGAAAGTGGCTGCCCTTCCCCTCTTCAGCAGTCGAATGTTCGACTCTATTTCCATTCCCGTTAGGGGGTCAATTAACACCCCCCCCCAAGGATTCGCAACGGAAGACGTCGACCTAAATAAGGTGTGACCAGCTAAACTGATCCTTGAAGTGCTCAGTCGAACGGTCCAGCCTTGTTGCCTACCACGGATGACCGCTCCATTCCCATCGCACACGACTTCACTAACCGAAGTTCGTCGCCCACCGCTGTCGCGTATAAGCTCAAACAGTCTTTGATTGCTAACTGAAGCGGCTGCCAGCTTAACCCTTAGTTTTCACGGTCATTCTGAAGACCTTTTATCAACTGATGTCGTATATCCCGTCTTATCTTAATCAACGCTTTGCAGTTGGGGAGCTGGCGTTTTTTGCTTCAACGGTTTTGAAGTCTCCTGGGAAATACAGTGCCTTTGATGGAAGTTGGATCTAGAAAAGCAGGCAAGACTAATTCCAAATGCGTCGCCTGTTCGATCTGACCCCACTACTCATTTGGATTACTGCTCATGGCGGTTTTTAGCTTTTCTGATCTGTTCTGTCCCTAGCTACGAATATTTGGCTCAGAGGGACGTCAAATCCAGTCAGTTTTACCGTTTACGGTGTTTGCGATTTGCGTTGATGGTTATTGAGGTACATGGATAACTGCATTAAAACTAATGCACGAACCAGTACGACCGACGGTTTTGAACAGAACCACGCCAACAGGGACTTGCTGCGACGTGATCCATTTGACTCAGGGTACCTGTGGACTTAGAATGTCCTGTCGCTGCGCAACATTGAAAACTGGTCTCAGACAACAATATCTGATTGTTCGCACAAGACCGGAGAAGATTATCATCTTATCCGTACGTTCATCGGGTAGGGGAAGACTCACCTAACCGATGTGCAAGTGCACTAATTTTTCCAATTTGTACTTTGGAATCCCGAGGCGGCAGTGCAATATCAGCCTCCTCTTCCACGAACGAGTGACCTGTACAGCCAAATCATCGTTTATTCGTTTAGCCAATGCCACCATTATTTGGAGGATATGGCTAAACGAGTGATCCTTTACGCTCAACAAAGTTATCCCCTCGAAAGGCAACGGACCCGTGAAGTTCTGCTTCGGATCGCGAATGTTAACCTTATCGGGCCAATATTTTCCTCCTATAGTATGCTGCCCCGTAGTGCTAGCTGCTTCGTCTCCCGGTGCACAGAATTTATAATGATGAAATATCAGACACAACTAGCTGAATTACATTTTTCGAATCGTGAATTCGTGTTCTGTTAATACAGCAAATGTAAGTCGTCAGCTAGTCCACTGTCAGCGGTGAACAAGCCTGCTAACCGATTTGCATAAGAGTATGCCTATTGAAACAGCCGGGATTCAGAGGTTGGAGAAATGTTAGGTAAGAGACTGAAAAACATTTAGAACACTACCCAACAATGAGACAAGCATCGAGTTTGTCATCGGTGACAGAATACACAGGCTGAATAAAACAGAAAGAAATCGGAACAAAAACATGCTTTTCACTGCCCACCTTGCTCGATGCAATGGACAGCGCGCTCCTGATTAGGCTGCGCGACGATCGATGCAGTATGGGATTATTTGTGGACGTGTAACTCATGAGTATTGATGGACGGGTACTGCTAGGAAGTCCAGTCGCTAAACCGAAGAACGATTAGGGTTCTCAACGAAAGCCTTTGGTTTTGGCAAGAACCTGACCGCAACGTAGCGAGGCGTAGCTGTGTGAAAGCCCATCTACTTGGATTAATTATTCTTTCACCCGTTTTCCTACTGAGCTGCCAGCCCAGATCAATCCCCGACTTGGAGGATTAGGACCAGGGAAGAAATTCGTGAGACCTCTACCCGCAGACCTTCCACATAGGACTGCGTCTTAGATTTGAGATAAGCCACCTGGTTTATTTTGCTAGATCAGTGAACCGCGCAAACGGTCTCACCATGTCAAGGTGTTGTGAAATCTGATCCAAAAGCTGAAGTTACAATGGCCGCATAGATTAATCATTAATACTTTAAGAGGTTTTGCCCACTCTCTTCCTTCTATCCCACACCTAATCTCACTTGTTTAATGTTACATTTCTCTAGTTTGTACCTTTCTCCTAACCTGTCACACCCACGATTGCCTACTGGTCTGTTGACTGAAATACGACATTTTTTATATGCAAAGGCTATACTATACAATACATTTTGATTGCTCGTTGCCACGTCAAATTCGTGATGTACTTTCTCAAAATTGCTCTATATTATTAACTCTGTGTCATAGCATACATGAATCACCGACTGTGATAGTATCTAAAATTTACTTCGCTAATATTCATAAGATTCCACTGCATCCAAGGTACAAAGAGGCATCAAGGAATGTCAGTAGTTTATTTGCAGATTTCCTCTATTGTATGTTTGTAGACTGTAGTAAGGCCTGTTAAACATGGAGGAACTTGGTTGTCAAGGTAAACTTGTCTGAACATGAAAAATAAAATCTTGCTGGAATATAAAAATTTCACAAAATTTCCTGAGATGTTCTCAGGATTTGCCCTAGTTTGTGTTCATAATTGGCAACAAGGTCCTCTATCCAACAGAAGCTTTCATTTTATCCGACATTCTACAGAAGTTCGCGCCTGCATTTTTAGGCTGATGATTAACATTTTTTTGACTGGGATTTCTACGTTACTCAGGGCCTGATAATCATGGTTTTTCACTAACACAGTTGTCGATAATGCGGGATCAAGGTTCACACCTAAACAAGGGCACAATCTACAAGATACTGAAAAAATAAACAATGTCGAGACCATACATTTCACGAAGGAAATCAATCACTGAATACTATTTTAACGCTTCAAGTATCAGAAGAAATAGTGTGAATTGATCGCAATTATCCTGCGCAACTGCAGAATATACTTGACGCCTTAATCTGGCAAACAGTTAGTTCTGTTGAAGGGTGAACGGCATGTGAGGACATGAAGAACACTTACAAAATGGACATTTCTAAAATGAAGCTTTCCATAAAAGCTTTCTCGTTTTCTTATATTTGTTCAGGTTGTTTACTCTGATACGAATAAAACGAGAAAAGACTTACAAACGGATCAAAATGGAATGCACTGTAGATATTGGAAATTTCGTTGTTTCGGTGTCCGAGATATTTTCGCGATTTTAAGAAAGTAAACAATATAAAGAAACTCTGATTTCTCCGAAATGGGCTTCGTGTTTCACACCACCAGAATTTAGTGAGCATGTTATCCTTAGTGGTGTTTTTAAATCCTGCTGTTATTCGGGTTAGTTCGCATTTGGGTAAGGGGCATGATTCATGTAAGACCATACCACGGTATGAATCTTGATCCTACCCAGAATGTTTCATGTCCTGATGTAGTAACTTGGTGAGCTACCTAATCAGTTGAAATTAACTTGGAAATCCCAAAATTTCTTGGTTTGGGGGAGAGCAGTTTGAAAACAGATTTACATCAGAAGGAATGTTCCCTCAGAATTAGGGTCTGAAAATTACCTCAGCAATACCGCAACAAGACATACCATCCCATCAGGGTGAAACAGAACTCTATATGGCTAGAAAAAGCAGCCTGAAAGTGTACCTTCACGACCAAACCAAGAAAATTCGCCAACTCTTGCTTTGTATTAGACTATGTTGAAAATCTGTTTATGTGACAGATTACGTTTCGTCGGGTTTGTGGGCCCATCCGCGGTGTTCAAGGAGTCAAACTGGTCAAAGTTAATGTTGTTTATATCAGGATCAGATGACGCAAGCAGTGTATCAAAAAATCGATTGTAAAACTTGCCTTGAGAAAGACTACCCGCGGTAGTCGAAACGTTGGCGCTACATCTACCATGAACGCTGTGTTATTACCATTATATCATTCACAATATTAATCTTATATATTTGCATCCTCCTTGTGAAAACCAGTATCCCATTCGGTAGCCTCTGATTGGTTACAGCCTTCTTCTCGGTATTGGTGTACGCTCCTGCATTATTAATAAATGCAGTTAACAGATTTAGGATAAAGATATAACCGCCTTTTTTCGGACTTGAATGAGTACAGTCACGCAGAGGGGAAACTAGAGGAAGATTCGGTGTAATAAGTGCCACCGTGTATTAACACCAGACGAATGGTAATTGCGTAGAATTCAGTCTTTTGATGCTGCGGAAATTTTTCCTTCTATGCCTGCGTAGAACAAACTACCGAGAATAAACCCATACATTGGGACTTGTTGTTTCCTTTTTGAAGGTTAGCGGTGCTAAAGAGACGAAAAATTTGAAACTAATACCCATGCCATTCTTACTTGGATTCATGATCCATGCACTCACCTAACGATTCACATGAGATTCTCGTATAGGGTGTTCATTTTTCGAAAGATTCAAACACTGCTGAAAGTCCTGCTGATAAGTCACAACCAAGAGATCCTAAATAGTTTGATATTTACGGAATCAAGTACTTTTGCGGTGAGTGCTTTTTAGTTCTACTACTTGCATCTGAGTCTTTTAAATAATTGAAAAGAAATAAACTTTGACATGAAGCACAACTAACCACAGTGTAACTGTGTTCGGAAACTACGAGGACTCACACGATAATTACGAATCAGAAAAGTCAAATGATAAAGAGAACAACTGTAATTTAGTGATAATAATTGTGTAAATTAACGGGGTTGTACCTTGGGATGGATTACATTCCAATTTGACATCTTGTTTGACATGGAAGGATCGTTCCCCTGACAGCCATTTTGGAATGCGACATTTGGTTAGGTATGCTGCATCAACAGGCGGCCTACCACACTCGTTCGAAAATATATGAGCAAGCTGCAAAATCATATCCTCCAAGTTCTCGAGGGTATCTGACTTCCGGGTCCAAAAGCTTTGATAAATAACCTATTATATACGTGTGCATAACACTTACATGAGCATCGCACAACTGTACTACCTTCCTAACAGTTTCCTTTGTTGTAATGTTGAAACAATTATAATAAGAGAATGCGTTGCTAATACGTTTTAAATATTCTTTGAAGATCATTCGCAAGCCGTTAGCTACGGTACACTAGGCGGCATCTTTTCAAGCTGTCCATGAACGTCACATGGTTTTGAAAAGGAATCTTTTCTTCCCTCTTGTGATATTTATTTCACGGAAAAATAATCCATAATATTTATGGCTCATAAACTCCCGAGCTGCGGTACTATGGGTGGAGAAAACATTCTGCCTGTAAGTATTGAACAACTGGATTTAAAATCACAATTCCAAATCAGGTGATATTAGAGGAACAAAAAAGGCGCCACTAGTTACTTTCACTTGGCTCGTTGACGTCTGCATGCTAGGACTCACGCTCAGACTAAAATTGACTATATATATATATATATATATATATATATATATATATATATAATGATCAGCCCTCTGTTGGTAATTTTACAATGTGTTGTTCAAAATCGGTTTGTAACGTCATATGGCAAATCAACGCCAACAGTTGCTTTCACACTTACTTTCCATTTATAACTGCTTCTTTCGAAGCGAAATTTTGTTTTCACGGTTTTTTGTCGCTGTGTTTTATTTCATAGAAATGTGTACATGGAACCACAAAACCTTGCGTTGTAATGGTTATTTTTATCTTTTTTGGAGAGTTAAAGATACCGACTGGAGGTTGTGCAATGATCAGATAGGGTGCCAGTGGCCAGCAGTTTGAAAGAAATTGGGGTTCTGAGTTACGAAATCATAATCTCTTCAGTCGACCATCTACCTCCGATAAAAGTTGTTCCAATATATTTTCTGAAGGAAGGCAGGAGCCAAGTATTCATGAAAATTGCAAATTAAATTAACATTGGTCAGCAAACGGTGACTGATTCTTTTCACTCGGTGGAACAGACTTAAACACCCTCCACATATTGACCACTTTTAACCACGTGACAAATATGAACTATGGTAAAAGGAGCGGATAGTATAATACGTATATAATGACAGGATGAAATGTGTACCAAAACCAGTGTGTTGACACTTGGTTTGAAAATCGCATTGTACGGAAGATGAATTGCAGATTTCGGGACCAGTATTCGAGAATTTATCCGGCGTCAGAAAGAAAAAGATAAGACAGGCCAGTTGAATCACAGTTTCCTGCAGACATTTTGTGAGTAGTTTGTTTCCTCTCACGAAAATGACTGGAGTATTGAAGAACGGTACGCATGAACCTTGTATGGTTTTAACATTGTAGTAGGTGTGACGTGACATGTGATATATCTTATCATCGCCCCGGTATCGAGCAACATGCGGCAAAGCGCAGATGATCGTACACAGGACCGTCGAGGAGAAGGAGAATCGGTGTCACAGCAACGATACGAATCCGAGAAAAGAATTCAGTTATCTGGTCAATTCAGAGCCTCATCCAGAAATAAAGCGTTACCTTTTCTCTTGGTGCGACCAGGCTCATCTGGCACCTACAAAGAAGAATAAGATGATCCGTCGGAAAGCCACAATCAAGGCATACTGCGACATTAAACAGTTCACATGCGTTTTGCATATCACCCATATTTTCCTTTGGAAAATTGGCGACTTGTCAGTATTGAAAGAAATGAGCAACTCAGTTTCAAACCAATAGAGGAGCCCGAAAACTGAAGGTAAATTTATTCGCAACCAGATTCCCTCATTTCTGGACAAACGAAATCATCCAGCCATTTTTAAAGTTGAAAACGATAATGGAGAAAAATCACCAACTCGCCACTGTCATCAGTACCAGACCCTATGAGTTCCCAGTTTGAGACAAATGGAGAGAACTCATTGCCTAATCCGTCAATCGTTTAATCTGCCGATAAGGTGATTTAAATTTCTCTCGTTTTAGTAATTATCTATCAAATCGAACACCCCATTAACTTGCCGGGTGTTCATTTATTGAATACATAAACAAGTTTGGTGACAAGTAAAATGTAATGGATATTCGTTTGTCAGTTTTCCCTCTCTTTCCCCACGAAGAGACGTACTTTTGACAGTCTCGATGGTCTATGATACCAGGCAACACTCGGGATTTGATGCAAATTCACAGTCAAACATTGATTCCTAACAGATAAGATGAACAAAACGAGAGGAGAGCACTCAGTAGCTCATTTTCTCCCCATAACTAACTGTCGCATACAGTCTCATTTGTGATAACTGGAGCACGAACCATAGTAAATCGCATTGATTTTCTGAGAATGTTTTGAGTAAAAGTATACTTTGTAGATTTTTGAAGTGATGGATCTTATAAAAAACAGAAAATGCCTTGGGATTTTTTGGGTTCACACTACACATATTTCGAAGTGTTTGGACCCCATTCAGATGTACTGTTCATCCCTGTGGAACCTGCCTATCAGGGCTTATACTTTGATTAAACTAAGTTAGCTGTTGTTCACCACTTAAATCATATTGTCATCTGGTTGAGTGAATAAAACCTCCCCGGAAGCGCACGGCCAGTTTCGTGGTTGTTGCCGCTCATCAGGTATGTGTACTCGATACCCCTTGTGTAAACATACATGCACTTATGTACTCCGGATTGATGCGCGTCACCAGAATCTAATTTGCAGCGTCAAGGGTGCACGTGGATGTTCTTCTTTGAAGAGTCCACAGAAGAAGCACAACTGTGATTCGTTGATAATTCTTTGTTATTTGGGTGATCCAATCTTAGAAATGAAGGCAGAATGCTACCAGGTTAGGTAGAAATTGTAAGCGAACGAAATTTCTCCGAAAGTATATATATAGAATCCACTTGGTAGTTGAAAGGTCACTGGTTCGCCCCCGACTGACCATGGTGACATTCGGAAGTAGACTCGATTTTCACACACTCGACTATTATCAGTCGAGTATTATTATGGTGCTTTGTGCTATCATTCAGCAATTTTCCCGCACTATTCTCTTAATTTAATAAGCTCCAGATTTTCAGGCAGACAGAAGGTTTGCTGCAGAAGCGATTAACCGAAGTGTGAAAACCTGCAGGACAGAAGCGAAAACCTTGTGGGTCCTTATTAATTAGGTAGGGTGGTCATCTTGGTACAAGCACTGAGTGCCAACCGAAAGCCTCCTGTTGCACCAACTCCTTTCAGCCCATTAAACAGCATTGCGAAGATCACAAAAAAATACTAAAATATCACTCCCTTTGTTGTTTCTAGTATTTTTTTGCGGCGATTTAACAAATGATTCCACATTAAACCATTTTAATCGATACGCTTAGATTGGTGATCGACTAGTGGAGATTTCACAAAAAGTATTCACCTCTGTTTGCGCAACTCGTGGGAGGGATAGGCAAAACCTAACAAATGGTGTACATGAAAAATTTCTCTCCACTA
This sequence comes from Fasciolopsis buskii, assembly GCA_008360955.1. Lineage (NCBI taxonomy): Eukaryota > Metazoa > Platyhelminthes > Trematoda > Plagiorchiida > Fasciolidae > Fasciolopsis > Fasciolopsis buskii. The sequence continues at coordinate 43,619 of LUCM01002126.1, read as the reverse complement.
CGTCATAGCTCAGTCACTGTGCGTTTGTTATGACTTCACAGGACCTGTACTTCCCCATAGCACTCGTCACACGTTCCATCAGCACGAAATTGACAGAGAGAATCGATGGTTAGCAGGGGTAGAAGAAGGTATGAAAGAAAAACTTACAGTTTAAGTCTGGCTGTTCGTGCCCAGAGTATATATTTATGTATATTTCCATAGATCTAAATGCAGTTTCTTCGGAATCCTGGCGAAGAATGAAAACACTTAGCTAAAAAAAGGAGAAAGAGAAAGAAACAACGTGTAGAACTCATAACACATACTAGTTCTTCGGTTCCCCACGTCCATATCACCGCCCATCCGTCCGGATCCGTGCGTCTTCTCCGGCCTTGCTACTACCCGATTGCTCAAACCGAAGTCGATGATCCATTTTCATGACGTCTCTCGAAGTTCACTGTGTGGTCCTCTTCCATTATTAGTTTCCTTCACCAACCTCTGTCGTTTTCCAATATACCTGCATAATCTATGCTTGATTTGGAAACTGCAGAGTATAGTTGAACCACTATGCGCAAAGACAGACAATGGGGTCTTTGAAAAATGGTAGGATAACACTTTCCTAGTTGGTGATTTACTCCCGAGGAGTGCAAGTCCGAACACATTCGATTCACTTACGGTCCACTTGAGTGAAATACTAGAGCACATATTCAATGTTTTTTTTTCAAACCTAATCCGATTCCGTAAACTGCCGATTTTGCATAGGTCTCGAACCAATATACCTACTTGGAGCTTCTTGATTTGTATTCACCTATTGCCTGCACATGATACGTCACGAATTCGTTCGTTCGTCCGTTCGTTCGTTCCGACGACAGTCAGTAGATGCACAAACGTGTAAGTAGACAGAATATAAAGTTCGGTTATCGCTTCGCGTGTGAATCGTTCAAATTATAAAATCGGAAATCAGCTTGTGGCTGATTCAGACACAAGGTAAATGATTCTGCCTGCTCGGACAGTCGTATAGACCACACGAAAAAAGTTTGTTTTATCAACATGTAACAGCTGATGATTTTCGAAGTCAAATAATGGAATTATGGACGGTTAACAGTAAAGAAAAATAAATGAAATTAACCGTTGTCCCTTAGACTCGTTACCGTGTGTGATGGGCCCACGCGCAAGTCATGTGACACAATAAGAATTGAATTCACGCTTTGGGATAGCTAGGTGAACACAGCAGTAAAAGGCATGCAACAACAAATGAGGATTCTTGAAGGTCGTATAGTAGACTGGCTGAGAGATAGTCCACTATTCAGGCTACATCAAATTATTTTAAACTGAAATTCGTTAGTGCGTGTTATCGACGCCCTCGCTGCTTACCCGTGGTTCAAACGCAATAAAACTCATGTATGGATACAGTTGTAGGGCAGAACAGATCCAAACTATAAGTCTTCGATTCCATGAAACTCAGACGTGCACATAGATATTGCCTATGCCTGGTACCGTTGTTGTCTCACCAGATATGCCAGATCTTTACACTCGAAGAATTCAGGCACTTTATCTATAGGTCATATTAAGCATCAGTTGCAGTTTAGTAAACAAATGACATTCCATACGGTGAAGCTTTGTAATTTAATCGCCCAAGAACGCCGTTTTCGCATTGCTCAAGCAGTCTTATTCACAGCTATTTAACTATGAATTACAAGGAATCTAGTATCCAGTATCTTTCAAGTGTATAAAGTCCTAGCGAACGACGCACATAACAGATCTTTAGCATCTGTTTACCTGACGTCAGTGCTACAAGAAATGAATAATTTCCAGTGAAAATGGTGGTTAAAATGCGGCAAACAAAACCAAGAGCCACTCAACACAAATAAAAATCGATATCCCTAGCAGAATGAACACCTTAACACCGCAAAATCGAAGACGACCCTGGGGTGTGCACAACACCAGCTGCTCAGGGACTCTGCACAATTTAGTCAGAAAAATAATCATTCATCTCCAAATTGGTGTGTGAGTGTACCCGCGCACTCTCTCCAACGCTGGCACATGTCCTCTATTGGCTGAGGCATGATGCATTTTAAATGTTGTCCTAATGCATGCATACGCGTATACCCGCTAAACCCGTAACACGAGACTTGTACAAGTTTGCAAGTGACGGTTATCTTAGGTCATCGTACGGTTACCTGTATCTATTTGTCTTCATTCGCTGCAGTACTCTGCGTGATTTTGGCTACGTCACCGCTCTCGCGCCATTTACGGATTCAAAAATAAAAACGAAAACTGGTTCATCGGCTTGTCCTCTCCCGAATTTGGTACTGGAAAATGTCCATCTAGCGCACTGACAGGCGTGAAGACACACCCACGTGCGTGCACACACGGTGTCAGGACAAAAATAAATACCGGGTCCATTGTCGCAGTGTAATATCAGAACCTGAATGTGGCTTGTCCAGTTAAACTGCAGTCGATCGATAATAACACTAGGGCGACCTAGATCATAAAAGAAGTAATGCAGCGTACATTAGCATCAGTGCTATCAAATTACAAACTAGTAGTTTTATCTCTCCAAAAGCTAACAATCTGAGTGATTCATCAGCTAATCGACCAATTAGTTTACTAACTAGGTAAGGCACTAGTCAGGCAATCAACCAATTTTTCGACTGGTTAGCTAATTAATTGTTGAACTATCTCAGCGTTGTTCGCTACCTGATCAATAAGCTGGCTTGTTAGTTGGCTACTTGGGTCGCTTTAAAGTTATTTTGAGAACCAAACAAAAATGGATAAATGAAGTGCCATTTGAAATTTCTGTGAGGGCAAGACAGATTAGGATGGAATGATGACTTTCGGATAAGGGTGAGCTGAGATTTGATCCTAGAAAGAATAAACCAGACAAAAACGCAAGACATTTACATTTGTTCCTACCCTACTTAGGGGAACACAAACTCTGTTCACAGTTCCACGTTTACGAGTGAACTTTTTATCATAAAATTACATTTAAGTTGATAAAAAATTGCATGCCAAAGTTGCTTAATTCCGTTTAAGTAGATTCACCTATTGGTCACGATAAAACACGTTAATTCGTTCCAGGTGACTCGGATAATCTTGTCCCTTTTGGCATTTCTCTCACAAAAATTTCCGAACCATCTGACAAAATAGTTCTTTTAGTGATTGCCAAGATAGCTTTTGAGTAATAAAAATTAACCCTAGTCCGGGTACGTGACACCAAAACCAGTGGACGCAGACTACAACAGATGATAATTTTAGAAGAAGAGTAAAAGCCGAGGTATGCCGTCAAGTAGCATATGGGTGACGTGTGCATGAAAGTTTTCTGTTGATTGTCACATTGGTTTCGTTAGCTTATTGTTGACGTCGGTTGATGCGCTTGTGGAGCTTTAGTTCACGCTGATTTATCCGTTTATGTTGTTTCCGAGTGGGTCACTCAACCCCTTCGAGGATGGCTGCCCCAGTGCGTGGTACATGTATACGGTTAAGTGACATTTGGTTTTACTTTCACTCCTACTTTTGATGGGTTTCTTGGATTTCTTATAGAAAACAATGAAATTTTAAAGTCTGTTTCCCGTTGCTTCGTCGTTGCTAACAGATATAATTACCTGGGTTGGAAAACAAATCACCATTGAATCTGCGAAAAAGTTGGACGAAATAGAGAGAGGGAGTCACACCCGTAACTGATATTAAGTAGATTTTACATAGGCTACGACAATGACATAACCAACTACAAAAACACGATGCTATCCGTACACATAAACTAGAAGTTCATACTTTTGCGACGTCAGAGAATGAAAGGCGGTGGGTGCGTCCAACGACATGTTTTCATGGTTTAACCAAACGGTCATTCGGTGACTAGCTGCTAAGCGAAAAATCCGTTAGGCAACGGACATCAAAAAGGCAAAAGAAACTAGCCTATCGATTGTATGGCTCCATTCACATTGGTCCATTTCATGGTCTGATTTTTAGATCAGCTGGTTCACCAACAGGCGGCCGTAGTATGTGATGTGCCCCACGGTAGGTCCGATTAAAACCGGTCCTTGTTAAATTATGGATAGAATTCACACCGCTATTACAAAGAAGAAGATGGTTTTGCACACTGTGTATAGCATAAAAATACTAGTTATTCCACTTTGAAAGCTATATCTGATTAGAAAGTTGTTTGTGAAAAAAATCTCGTGCATTCTGGTTGGCTTTTAAAAACTCGGAATTTGTGCGAAGTTAGGATACCTTTTTAGTCCTGGAAACCAGAAATTTCTATTCCCCTTTAGGCTAAACCTGACGAAGCGAAGTCCAAGAAACGTTGGCTACTAACCTACAACCCGTACGTTTTCTGAAGCTTTTAAAATTGCACCTGGGACTGAACCCCAAGTCATGTAATAGTTTGGCCTCAAACATGCGCCACCTGGTAGTGACAATGTGACGGAAGATTTTAATGCATAGTGATTCGTTATAATTCTTCTAATCGTAGAACCAATAGTCCCAACGATCGTAGATGTAGCCACATAAGCAACAGTGACTATTTGTATCACTTAATCCCACGGGTATTTTGAACGATGTTTCATTACGCAATCGAGGTTTTTGATCTTCGCTTTTCCAAATGAGGGCTGTTTTGTTGATTCTTATCCTAAGTGCTGGTGCGAAGATTTCCAGCAGCCAATCAAAGCGAAAAAAACAAAGATGGTGAGAGTGTGAAATCAATGATACTGATCGAGGCCCAGAAAAGCTACGGGAACCAGTCACACTTAGAGAGATGGGTATAGACAATCAACGTGGACGATGGCACATATCTCCCGTACCTAGCTGACTTGGATTTACAGACCAAACAGGTTAAATATACAGAAATTCTTCCACTGCTTGAAATCCAGCGATATGCGGCCGCTACACAAATGATGGTCAGAGTAGTAATCGATTACACATTGACGTTTCTAAACGACTACGGTAGACCATAGGCGATCCGATTGCCACTTAAGATAACTACGGTTGTTCAGCATTTGGCTGATGTCAAAAAACGAGGAAAGAAATAATTTATTTTCAAGCTTTTCATAAAGAAAAAAGGAGAATTTTCCGTTTTTTTCACCGATCACCAACCAATGATAGACCGTTAGGGTTTAAGAAAAACGAAAAGTTTTGGAGTCGAGTCAAATTGAACGTATGAAGTTCCAAAATTGGGAAGTTTGCATTTGGCGAAATAGTTAACTGCTTGGTTGTACCAGTGTAACCGTCTTGTTTTATTCTTGCTATTTTTCAGCTGATTGGCAATAATTACTTGATCAGCAACGTGACGTTCTGACGCAATTGTCACGAGTTTAGAGGCTCCTAATCCCGAACCCTGCTTCTCCCCATCCGTATTTCTTCAACTAAAAGCAGCCCGGTCTGAAATTAAAGTACACAAGTGTTATTGTCGGAGTTAAAAAATCCTTGCTCTGTTCATTGTTATGATCAGCATCATGATCAGCAGCTTCGGCAGGACATCGCTGACAATGGTAGCCGTGGCTACGTTCTGCTGACTTTGTTATTACTGTGTTAGTATTAATAGTTTTAGTAAATCAAGCTATCATCGCCATCACTATCGCCACACCCAGATTACTACTATCCTACAGCACAACAGACCTTTAGGAGCAGTAAAGCAGTCTCGCTGTAGGAATTTTTTATTTGAAAATTACTCACACTTGTCAGATTGTTCTGATTCCCTTATTTATTTATGGTAATTAATACACCGAATCGAAATATCAACAAGTAGTGAAACTTCCCCGAATAGGAACTCCAACAACTGAATGGCAAATTGAAATTGATCCAATCTGAATCTGTGCTTATATGCACCAGATTTGAATTCTATTGGTCCAGTGTCCGCCAGCCAGTAGCTGTATCCGCATTCACTCCTATTCATTACCGAGTCACAAGGATTTCGGCTGGTGGATTAGCATCGTTGTACTTGGTAAGAAGTGAACCAGACATTGAATTACTACATTATAGTAATTATTCGCGTCGATTTTAACGACAGAATTCTGATCAACTATTTATTTTTTTCATAGCAAATGTTGTACTTTGCTTCGTCTATCGTCCAGCCGTGATCCATTATTAGGTATGCAAAAGTCTTGTTTTCAGCTTCATCAATGTTTCAAGAGGCCGCGGCTTTGCTTTACCTGGAAGGAAAGTTGGGATCATATGGTCCATTTTTCCTGAGGACCGGAATTTCACTATTTTTCCTCGGCCCACTGATGTGCACATTAATTGCGTTTTGTCAAATCATTGTAAAGTTTCTTTTTCACATTTTCAGCAGAAATTAAAATTTACGTTGGTCTGTAACAGCTTATCGTCGTACGATTTTCGTTGGGTTATAACTAAGCAAAAGCACCACTCATCCTCTGCTTTGACAGCACACCTCACAATGATCAGTCACTTTGTTCGTAGTATACGCCGAAGATATGCAGAAAAATGCCTTCGATGATTTCATTTGTTCACGCCACCCCTGGGTGGATCTTTGCTGAATTTAAATCTGGAAATTCGGTTTCCTTCTCCTGTACAAATAGTTAGACTATGTTCATTCGACAGAAATAGCTTCGTGATTGGTCCGTCGCTTCTGTCCTTGCGTAAATTTCATCAGTAATAATGGCATTCAGTCCTCAGGGTTTGTTGATGCATGGGATCCAGGTGAAAGGTATGCACTCTGTTGATAAGGCATCTTAGCAAGCCGAATGAAACCAATACACAAATAGTGTACAGAAAATCTGGATCCGAGTAATAAAGAGACTAGTAGTTAGTTGATATGTGCATCAGCTGAAGTGTTTCCGAGAAGGATGAACAAAGAATGCTTTTGCTATTTACAGTTTAAAAACAGCACCATTTAATTACAGTATGGTGAATGCATGGTCCTTTGACGTTTTATCGGTACAGTTCTGCATCAAATATTTCCATGCTTTTCGTTTTTAGTTTGACCAAAGTAAACTGATAAAACTCGACCAAAGAGCTTGAAATGCATGTTGCGTTGTAACTTTGTGCCTAAGTATTATAATTTTGAAGCTATAGATAGCAAACAACGAATGACTCCGGAAGAACAACCTGGTGGAACTTTTATTATTTGACATCGTTTTACTGTTTCAGTTAACTATCACTCAGGTTACAGTTATCTAGCATTGTTGATATTCGATATCCTGGTGTTCGGCTCAAGTTTCTCGAACACCTAGAGCATAGCTGCTGAAGTTTTGAACGACCTAGGTTCTTACTGGATGATAGTATTTCTCACTATCCCAAAGGAATTGTATCGTTCTCGAATTAGGACGGTATTCTGTAAACCAGACCGCGGTGAATGTCGCAACTTTCAAACAACTATGCTCCCGTCACCCGAGCTAACTGACTACGTACAAATGCAGACCTTTGCGACTGACCACGTTTTTGTACGTCAATCGCAAAATTAAAGGGGATGAACAAGTGTGCGTGCGTGTGTGTGTGTGTGTGTGTGTGTGCCAAGGCTAAACGGAATGATCGCACTGAATTTCACATGTATTGTCTAGCAAATAAGGCCTCAAACTTGAATGAGATGAGCAGACTGGCTGAGACGGTTCCTGCCTCGACGACAAATGAACTACAAAACCAAGCCAACCAATTCGACCATGACAACAAGCAATGTGGTACACAAAAATTTGCCCATCTCGAAACTGGGGCAATGTTTGCGTCATCGCAAGCGTTCGGATGGTCGCAGCTAGATGATAGCAGCAACTAGCATGCCAAATACATCGCATTGTGGTATCGATCCGTATAGTTTGAAAATGAAAAAAATGAAATGTGCATTAAGGATGTGATGAAAGGCTAGCGATCAGTAATATCCAAAGTTCAATGAATTGTCCAGTCCCTGGATAAATGAACCAGACGCACGTGGATTCACAAATGACGCTGTCCTTATATTTTTTACTGCTGCAAATTGTTGTTCTTGGATTTTTTTAGTTATTATTGGTGTCTGTGTTGATTTTCCTACCATTATTTGAAGTATTACCAATAATTTTGCAATAATGCTGCTTCTGTCACGGTTTACGCTGTTGAGGTTGTTTTTTTTAGGTATCCACTCAATTAAGTTTATACCTTGACAACGGAATGACAGTCATCTTGGAAGGTACGGTGGAATGTACATGTAGACACGGAAATAACATTACATTAAATTCCCTAAAGAAGGTGTCGTACTCCCATGGGATTTTATGTCAAGCAAGCGCCCCAACAATGCGCAAGGCGGTCACTTTACTTCAAAATTTCGGCGAACCTGGTAGGTATAACATCCCAACCACCTAACTGTTTGTTGAGAACCTCTCCCAGGATTGCCAATTTCCACCCAATGCGTCAGTGCGTTTACCTAAAATCCGTTTCAGGAAGTTTTCTCCTCAATGGACTAACGCAGTGTGGTTTGCTGCTTGATTCACTAATCTGGCAGTCTTGGAGACAAGTGGTCCATGTAACAGGCTAACTGCAGACCACCAACTTAATTCGGATGATTAAAGTTTCGACTGCCGAGTTTTCTATTCACTTCTTCGAATCAGGAAGCTGTCAGCCTCCTGAATTGCACTCGGCTCATGTTATTGTCAGGACCTGCATTAGCCAATCAGTTTGTGCCAAAAATTCAAACGGTGGTCCCACTCACGTTGGCCGGTGATTGGGCAAATCCACTGCTACCTCAAAGGTTGGATAAACGGGAATAATACTGAGAACGGTTTTCAACAGGCGGTCGGGTGGACCAGACTCTCGCGAATGTTATGCCCAGCACATGTGCCGACGTTTTAGACTAAAACGGCCTCTCGATTCACCGTTAGTTTGTTCTGTCTGTATAAAGGTCGCAGGTTTTTAATGCATTGCTGGACGAACGGAAGCTCCCCGCGGACTGGTTGACGTCGACAGTCATAAGGGTGCGTAAAGGCGGGAACAGAGACAACTGTGGCAGCTATGGACCGGTGAGCCTGACATCCATCATGCTGGCCGGCGGTGGCCAAAGGGATAAGGTCCTGACGTTTGAA
>LUCM01002126.1:13966-25885 GCA_008360955.1 Fasciolopsis buskii | reverse complement strand
TGAGTGTAATCTTGACTGATATGGGAAGGTTTACAAATATTAGCATCTACAGCCACCACTTGCGTTGTGTTTGATTTGACTGACTATGCGTTTCTGCACCAACCAGGCGGGTCCATGTTATATATGGTATTCCCAACCACCCTGGAATATTTTGCCTGAAAGATTGCACGCTCCAATTTCAGGTGGCAATAATCGTCTGCTTCCAGTAAGACCCAAGACACGTCTTAGGTGCGTTTTCACTTCATACAGGAGAAACACAATCAAATCCAAGGTTCGCCTCCGTAACTTTTCAACACACACCTGTATTCTTCTTCAGCAAATACCCTTCCACTCGCATTTACTGTGTTTCTCTTTTTGAACCCCCCCGCTCAATAACAATGTCAAAATTCTCAGAGGCGGCCGACGCATGTTGGGAATATCTGCTGTTCCTTAGAACATATTCGTCTTGCACATTGGCATGTAATCTCCACCCAGAACCGAAATCTCTAGACATACAAAGGAAGCAACCACCTCTACAAATCTCGTACTAACTCAAGCGCCATGCAGTCATGTTTCGCAGACCTTATAAAAGCTGAAATCAAACGCATGAACACGATATTCGTCAGCCAACTCTCTGGGTGCAAACAGCAATTCATTCCTTTATTGCGCATGCATTCCCTGTTGTGTTGAAGAAGTACAACACATGCGAAGATTTCTGTGTGGTCGACAGCGATCAATCTGCGCTAATCCATCCGGTTCCGATATTATCACCCCGGTCTATTGGAAATACTAAAGGGGAGATTAATGATAATGAGTGGTTGAATGTTTTTTCAAGGAAGAGGTGCTCGACCTTTCCGTACACGAAAAATTACCACAGGGTAGTTGTTCTGGACAGTACTTCCGCGAGCTCTTTTAAGGCGCATGTGGTTGCTGTGGGTTTATGACGGAAGCATTATTCTAGCTGAGTAATTTCATCATTAAGTCGTGCTTCTATCCCTGATGTGGGAGACCAGATCGACGTATCATTCCTAATTCCAAAATTTAGCATGTTCTAATTGCTCTGGCATAACGTTTTCACCCCATCGATTAACGGTATTACTGTTCCATTTAAACTGATGACGCGTGGCTATGCTTAGCGCCTGCGTTCTTACTTTATAACCCTCCTGATCGACGCCTTTTCGTGTCGCCATTATAATCACAGGTCCACTTTGTGGACCGGTGTCGTGCCTTAGCGCCAGTTCACCAAGTGGGTTGTATTTTACTTAACTATTCAAGGGAAATCTGTGCGTTGCGCCTCTTCTAGAGCGTTTCAGGCCAGCATTTTGGCTTCTGTCCCACAGTCTCTTCAGGTCTTGTACTTCAAAAACTGGAAACTATATTGTTCTGATTCTCACGCCTTTATTAGCCTTTGATGCTGAGTCGAGGAATGGTATGTTTACTAGTACCGAATCCTGTGTACAAGAGATAGCTGACGGTCAAATTTCAACAGTTAATGAAACAACTCGTGGGGTGTTAAGGGTACTGCTCCATATACGTTTCTCGTTACTCTGCTTAATCAGCGAACTGTCAACTAGCTTATCCTATTTCATCTATTTAAGGGTTGCTAGTTGAATAATTATTGTACCTCAAGCCATTTTGAACAACAATGTTATTCTTAAAGTTTAGTCAACAACATATCGTCTGTTCACGATTTTCTCTTGCACGAGCTGGTGTTAAGCTCAACACATCTAGAATGCTTCGAGAATGTCTGTTCTTCTCACTCAGGTCTAGCTTACCATACTGAAACGTTCTAGTTCCATCAACATCCAATGCTTACAGGGGTTTATTCTGTGAAATTTTAGGAGAAGTGGAAAAATGATTAAAATCTAAAGTGGGACTTCTCACATTGTCTACACCTGTGTAATATATCGTCTCGACGGTTGTCATTTTACCAGGAAGGCTTCGGCACTACAAAGTTGGAAAACAACAATACCATCTCCGATTTGTTATACCAAATGTTTTTCCAACTTTCTTTACTTGTTCTGTGTAATTTCCGACGGTCTACTTACAAAGACTTCAAATTCTTTTACACGGGACTATCAATTGTTAGTCCGCGTTGTCACTCGTAACCACTTTACTGATTATCCCGTAGAGGGAGTGTGCTATACTGAATTAAAACACTTATCAGATGTCGAGAGAAATTTGATTCAAAAGACTCATTTTCAGATCCCCACGCTCCTGTGCACAAAAGACTCTGCAAAATGCTGCCTTCTTCATATTGTTAGATCCACGAATCCGCCCTTCGCTGCCGTACATCTTGAGGTAGAGGTGTGGCGAAGCTAGACTATCACGTACCTCCATGTCGCCAGAAAGTTTGAGCACGCATCTTTCGACCCAAAACCGTGAACCGCTGTGCTTGGCCGAATTTCCGCGAGAGAAACCTATCATAATCTGCCCTGATTATTCCTCGATGAGTTTTTCTTCACATTTTTGCAACCCGATTAGTGTACATTTTTCTCCCTGTTTCATTTTTTACCCTCACGGTTTTTGACTGAAATGCGACATTATTTGTAGTACGCGAAAGTCTATACAATACAATGCGATACAATACAATAAAATACAACCATTTCTTTAGTTGCACTGGTTAATCTCGTGAAATATCGGAGCATTTCGCCACGAGACAGGGTCCACTGGACAACATAAGCCGAAATAAGTGTTACGAACCGCACCTTCCCGGTCAGTTGAATGAAAGAAATCTTGAAAGCTTAATGCTATATACGATTCGTTGTTTATTCCTCTCATAAAATAACATTCTTCAACACAACAGTTGAGAAGAAGATTGTTACCTTTTGCACTGGGTTAGAAATCTGCCTTTTCTCTTTCAGACGTGATTTCACAACAGACCAACCTAGTGGTCATGGAACATGTTCTCCCCTGTTGGTAAGAGTATGCAATCGTCCGGCACACCTCATGTCTACATCCCCGTCCCTATCTCTCTTGTGGTCAACCCTGTTCATCGAACTGCAGATGCTGGTGATTTCCTGTACTCTGGCACAGACTATTCCGTTCTACTTCCGTGGTACTTTAAACAAGAATAACGTTCTGCTTGGACGGTAGAATATTTTGATGGCTATTTCGCTGGTCGAAGTCAGTTCCGCAATCATGTGAGCAACAATAACTGACATTCTGTCGGTCCCAGACCCATCGTCAGAGATGAAATTGTGATGATCGGGTCAAATTAAAACATATCCAAATGTGTTCAGCTTTGTCTTAGAAAGCATTTGGGTTTTGTACGTGACTCGTGTGCATGCGGTAATCAAAAGTGTATCATGTTTGGCACATGTAAATAAAAGAAAACACGATGATACAGTCCGGTAGGTAATCAGAGAAACAAAACAACAGCTACTACAGCAATCCAAATGCGAATGGGGGCACAAACATAGAGGCACACAGTAAGGTCACATTTATCCAAGCAGGATCGATAATTGGCGTGCGTTCCCCAACATGTTTTTTCCACTCGTTGCGATCTCTGAAAGCTGTCCGAGAGTGAAAGAGTACGTAAACAACGCATGGTTGTTTTTTGCTGATTTACTCGTTGCGTCGGTATAGTCGCGGGAAAAGGAATGCATTCTCGAAGATCCTCAGTGGAGAAAATACTTTGCAAAGTCACTCCACGGAGTTTTTCCCATGTAACTTGATTGATCTATGATCGTTTTGCTTATCATCGTCCCACTTAGCCATATGCAAACCTTAGGTGGTCCGATGTAATCAGTTTCAAACGTGATCCCTTTTGCGTCTTCTAATAAGTATTTAGGGAAGAGCACGGAAGAATAGGTAGATCCTGTGTATTCAGAGGTACGGAGCACTAGTAAAGCCCTTAGACTCGGATGGGAACTTTAAAAAATGCGAGCAGGTATAGTGTAGCAGAAACGACTGATACTGAGTCGTTTTCCACAGGATGCAATGAAGTTCAAATCACGTATCAGTTTATGATTGTCATTCATAGTAGTAGAAATAATAATAACATGGGTAGTAATAACAGCACTAGTGCATGTTTCCCCCTTATTTGGCAGCATTTGGTCATCGATTAATAGCCTCAGGCTGTTTTAGTGATCACGAACGGAATTGAATTAACCGGATTGCTTCGCTGAAAAACGGTTATTTACGAAACTTACACTAGGTTATCTTGTCACGTTAACGGGTCAAGGAATTCACGCTTGATATACCCGTTTGTGAAAGGTTTTGTCGAAAAATATTTATTCATTCCAGCCCAGGTCTGAGCTGCTAAAAACAACCTGGGAGTAATGAACGATGGATATCTTCTAATGAATAACAGTCGGGAGCCGTTAAAAAATGACAAAAACCTTTATTAGTGCAGTATTTGACTGGTGGTAAGTGACAAGTCCCAGAACTCACTAGGTTTGGGAATCATTTACTGACTTTCTAGACTTTGAGCTAGTCGAATCCGGTCCAGTTAACAATCGACCGATTTTGTCAAATGCATCTGAATGATCCAGTGAGTCAGGCATCAACTAAGTCGAACATTAGATATTCAAATTTGCACCTCCTCATCGGCTCTGATGACTTGTGATTGCCAATTACCCCAACTTGAGTGTTCGAATTTTGAGATCCAGTGCACCATGCTCATGCTGCAAGTGTCCAATAAAAAGGACTAAATTATCCCCAAACTAGGAACTAAAAACGACAGTCTAAAAAGCTTCCGTCACAGCTTCGGGTTCAGTTGCCATAGTTACTCCATGGCGTATAATCAGTTAAAAAGGAAAATACTGTAGAGTGAGGTCATTCAACTTTTCCCCATCATCATTTAGCAATGAACCTGATTTAATTTCTTAAAGGGACTAGGAACAGGATAAGTGTGGGTTTTAATTCACTTGAATCTTGTCTTAGTTGACAGAAACCGAGTGCCAAAGTTGGTTTGCCCTCATTTCAACGGGAGTGCCAATATCAATTCATCACATTGCACGTGGGAAATTACCCACACTCTCTTCCCCGTTTTTACCCCCAAAGCTACTACCACTAACTATTGTTGACTGCAGTCGACTTCAAAATCTTGCTAGTTTTTCAGTGTTTTTTTTTTCAATTTTCCGGGGAATCGAATACTGCGGATGGGCACAGACAGGCCCCATGCACTCTTTCACTGCTATTAAGCAAGAATTGATAAGTCGTTCCTTCTACCGTGTTAATATCGAAACAATTAGATCACCAGTTGTGATAGCAGCTGACGCTTAGACAAAGGTTTGAAAACATGAAATATCATGAACCCGCTTAATTGGACGGTTTTAAAATATCCAGACGAAATGTTGTCTAAACGCAACACTTTTCGGTGGAATAGCCGACTGTAAGTGATTTTGACAGCCATTTGGTGAATGACAGAATTGCACGCATTACACACTGAACATTAGCTCATACGTTGGCTACGCGAAACCCCGACATCTTGGAAAAATTGATCAGTCGCTCTGTTGCCTCAAATTTTTCCGGTGAACCGTTCAGATGTGGCCTTGGTCAATCCTCAAAGTCCCATAACTGAACAAAAATCGCCGGTCTGAGTCCTGCTAGGCTAGGAAATTTGGGGAGAGATTAGCTTTTTTTACCAATTGTTACTTTCAACGAAAAGTGCACAGTTCACTCGTGATATGCCCGTTTACAACCTGCACGAAACCGTGTGTTTATATCGCTCGAACTTAGGGCTGTGTCAAATAGCACTGGGTGATGATCAAAGGCTGATGAGCACCAGAGAATTCTCTAGTTATCGTTTTTTTTTATTCCAGACGATATCGTGCTAAGTGAAATGTGGACTTTCACAGTAGATGATGAACTGACATGACTTGTAATCGTTGAACTCTTTGTGAAGATACCTTAAAAGATGAGGACATTTTTTATGGTTGTGTGTTCAGGTATCGATAACTCCAATAGTATTCGCGATTTGGTTGTTTTAAATAGCACTCTTGCGGGGAGTAGAATTTCCTCTATCAAATCATAACCTGCATTGCGTAAGGAGCACCCGTGCTAATGAGGTGTGGTCAGGTTTGTTCATACCAGCTGTTCCGATATGGAAAATTTTTCGACTGTTCTAGTGTCAAGCTACTGCCGACTTGAATTGAGTAAAACATGTCGATAAATGAAATGTGACGTTACTATACCCTGGATTGAAATCTTGTGTATCGATTTTCTGGATCGAGCTCGCCATCTATGGTTTGCCAGTAGCATGCTCATTGTGCAACACGGTAGGTGGGCATGATGGGTGAGGATTACTGGGTGTGTCAAAGTATTCCGTGTAAGAACTGCAGTTTGAGGTTTCCTACCTGCACCGTTTACTTAGCGGTAAACCCCTTTTTTGTGAAAGAGCCCGATTTCAACGGGAAAAGCTTTAGTTTTCTTTCCATTCATTACACAGTACAGAAAAGAAGTTGCGAATGGCACTAGACTGCCCAATGAGTTAGTGCCCGAATGTGGCAAGCATCAACTTTGGACTATTCAGCTTCAAGCACCCTGATACTGATCACCAGTAAAGATGAGAAACACTTCTTAAAAGATATTGTTAATTAACCGACAGAGCTATGTTCAGAGAGCCATACCGAAGGTCAAAGGGAACCAACAGATTTGTGAACTTTCGGTCTGAAGAAGTGGGGCCGAACAGCAGTCACTAAGTCGGTTAAGTTATTCTCGCTGGTGATTCGGATTTCCGTAAAAAGTTACAGAGATGAAAAAAACCAACGACCTTAGCATTGTTAAACCAATGATACTCGGAAAAGCTGGGAACTAAATGACGTAAAGAGCGGGAATGAATACGATCCTAATGGCCATATATGTACAGAAATAACTGAGGTAGGTATGCATTTATCTTTCCAAAAATAAGTAAACCGTGCATGTTCGGGAAATTGTCACACATGATGTCAATGATGCGTTCAGGATCGTTTCAATCTGGATATAAACATGCGAATCACGATCGCGGGAACCAAAAGCAACAGCATAGCAAAAGAAAACAAATAATCGGCTGTAAAGTAAACCGACAACAGCAAACCCAACTAAGCAAATAAACAGGACCACAGTATCGAAAATTGCATGAATGAAGCTCAGTAAGCGCCAGTGTGTAAAAAGATTTTCAATTGTATACAACTAGATGAAGACAAGTGATAGTCCACTGCGAAGACTGCACATTCAATGAAATCATAAAATGACCCCATCTAGTCGTGGTGTGAAAAACTGCGCATCTCTTGACTCAAAAAGCCATACAAGATGGCTTAACTCCACCCGAAGATCCAATCGTGTCCGGAAGGTCAACGGATAGAGGCTTGACCAAGTAGCTTCCTCATCTTGCTTTTGCAGGTCGAATTTAATTTGAGTTGACAACCCAGCCGAATAACTGAGTGAGAGAACAATTGTTCCAAGTAGATGGGCTTCCACTCAGCCACTCCCCATTGCCTTACGGGCAGGTTCGTGTCAGAACCAAGAGCTTAATCTTTCTTCTGCTTAGTGGCTGAATTCCCCAGCAGTGTTCGTCCAAGAAGCCTCAATCAATAGCACAAACAGTAAGCTCCATGCTGCGTCGGTCGTCGCGCAGGATAATCAGAATCGCGCTACCCATTGCTTCGGACAGTTTGATTGCTGAACTGAGCCAGATCATCCATTGTTTCCAACCCGGTAGTCTAACTGCACCTACAAAAGTCAGTCCACTGACTAAAACTTTCATACTTTTTACCCATTTCATCGACTGGCCACCCTGAACCATCTTCCAACCATTACTTGCCTCGCAGAACAACGTGCAAAGAGGTAGTCGTTCTGTGGGTACACGCAAAACGTATCCTAATCACATTAACCCATTCTGATTTCATGCGTTCTAAAGACTGGACCATAGGACTCAGTACCTTACATTTAACATCTGAGTTACTCACAAAATTAGCCTATCATATTCTACCAATACTACAAAGATGACGGCTTTCAAACACCAGAAATCTTCGGATGTCTTCGGCTTTCAAGGTCCATGTTTGGAAGGGTCAAGCAATGGCACAAGCAGCTGAGAGTTTTTCCGGTAACTCCAGTGAGACCTTCAAGCCATTCGCACCACAGTACCGAAGGCACCCAGGGGTGGACTTCTCTGATCTTATCTCATCACAGGATATATATATATATATTGCAGTCAAACTGCAGCTAACGAAACAACAAACAAAGCGAATAAACAAAAAACCTGTCCGGTTTTCCCCTTAAGAATCAAATAACTGTTTTTCTTTTCATTCTACACTTTAGTTTGGTCGATTTCAGGCTGATCCCGATCAATGTTTTGGAAATGATCATTTTAAATACCTCAAAGAGAAAGTACAAAAGAAACGGCGCAGTGATTATGGGGTCACAATTAACTATTCATAAACGAATCTAGAACGGCGGGGATTTATCGAAATATACTTCTTTTCCCCGTTATTTATCTTAACGATTTCCATCCCCTTTGCTGTTCCACCTTTCGTTGTCTCTAGGTCGTCTTCACCTGTATTACTTTTTGGACCTATGCAGTCTAAAGCTGTCTTATACGAGTGGTACAATTATTTATTTGAATGCGTCTGTGACTGGATTGGTTGAACAATGAACAATTAAATCATTCAGTGGTGTAGTAGTTTCACCCCCACCAAACCGTGGATGTAACGCGAGCTTTTCGCGTCATGGGTGAACAGTCTGGGACTGAAAAGTGTCGTATCTCAAACACAGCTTTAGCTGTTGAGATCCATAGTCACAGTTCGCTACTTTAGGTTCAAAAACAATATGTGGTTGTTTTACAGCTTCCCTGGCCCACTCTCCAGTTCAGAGCAAACCTTAATCAAAACAACAATTGACACAATACATTCGTCCTATTTGGGGCTATTCAAGGAACAACATCAACTCACTTCTCACTCAGTTTTTTATATAACTAATCCAATAATGCGAGAAGACCTAGATCAAATATTTCTCGGCAAATGGATCGGCCGTGGTGTTGCGCATGAATGGTCACCTTGCTTACCAAATATCACTCTACCGTACCTTTATTTGCGAATTCATTTTAAGCATAACATCTGCTCCAGAGGGTAGAAGTTTGCAACACACCACGAAGTACTTTGACCAAAGCATAAGAGTCATATCTGAAGCAAATGCTTGTGTAAATAGAATTTTTGGTAACTTTCTCAACACCTAATTCTACATAAAAAATCAGTGTGAATAGCAGTGGTTAGCTCTGTTGTAAACCGAATAGAAGAGGAAGTCTGCTCCCCTGTTATCTAGTAAATTTCACCTGGTTCTAAATTCTGTCAGGCATACAGAGAATTTGGTTCATTACTCAGAATAGGAAAGTTACCCACTGTAAACGAAACGTTAAATAATTGTCAAGTTCCCAGACAATGATGTATTCATTATTATTTTTATTATTGGTTGAGGTAAATAATAAATTACCTAGTAATAGTAACTTAACATGTGCAAACATGAATATTAATTCTTACAAAAATTTAGCTGTTGCCCTGAAGGTGAGAAATCCCTAGAAAGGAAATCACAATCAGATAAATTCAGATAATCTAATTTCGATTGATGACTTCCTAAAAATGCAACTAGACTTCCTAGCCCTGCTGGAATGCACAATATATTTGGTCACATTTTGGGTCTTGGATTCGATTTTTTGCGTAAATTACCTCTCGCCGTAATTTTGTAGTGTTATGACGACCAGCTTGGAAATCATCACATTATTGCTTACAAAACCCTCCCAAAGCAGGTCGTACTTTCTGTTCATCACTGCTATTTTGTGTTTCACTGTTAGCCTAATATCTGATTTGTTTGTTTTAACTTGAACGTGATACACGTTTCGTGTCGAAATCAAATATGCCCGTTTGACTTGAGCCCATCCGATTGCACTCTAGTGCCAATTGAGAATCCCCTTTGTTGCTAACTTCCGCCTGCTAACCGAAATTCTCTCTTTCATCTAAGCTCACATTCTGTCCTGTCCAAATGACTGTTGGTCGATATTCGCCGAACGGAGCAGTTTTTAAGCCGATGCAGAAAAGGACCGGGTGAGGCGTGAACCTGGTTTACGACTTTGAGCCAACCATCCGGTTCGGCTAACCTGGTGGTTTAGCTCGACAGTCCCATTGAGAAAAAGAGCAGTTCAACAAGCCCGCTCTCCCTCATGACCATTGAGGTTCACTTATCCGCCAGCTTTATGCCGGACACGCCTGTATTATATCGTCCAGGTTTTGGGTAGAGTCGGTAAAACCACGCTGTCGGAAGACCCTCGTTGTGACAACCTGCATCTTAACGTTAAACGTCAATTCGGTAGGTTGCATGCTCTAGTTGGGGGGGCATTACGCTTGGTGTACGAGTAGGACTACATACTTGGTGCTCTACGATCAGAATACGATTTCCCTGGTCGTCGTGTTGCTCAGTCGCTTGGCCAGAGTTCAGTCCAATGAGCATCTTAGACATGTCTGATTTATGTTAGCACGGTTTACTTTATTGGAATCGATATGTTTACAGTACATTCTATTGTATTTTATTCCATTGCATTGTATTTTATCGTACTGCATCGCGTGGTATTGTATTGTACTGTATTGCATAAACTTTGCATACATGGATGCCACGTATCAGTCACAGACTGCAATTAAAGGAAATTTGTACTCGTCACCCTTGGTGTCTGATACACGGCTGGACGAAAAAAGCCCCCGAAAAAGCTCCTCCCCCCAGAAAGCCCCGTGGCTAATGACGCTCATCCGATAGGCATACCTCACACTCTAATGTCGACATCCCATACTTGGGGGCCTCTTGATTAGTTTCTCACTAGAATCTAATTTGAATCCCTAGGCGCGTGAATGGATGTCAAGATCAGTGAACAATCGCAGTGTGATTGGTCGGAAGATTTCCGTCGGTTTGTTAAAACCAACTTTCAGAGAAAGGACTCAACGTCGGAAAGTAAAGATTATTTTGGCAGCACCAAGAAAAGAATGTAATCCTCAAATGGACTAATCACCCATTCAACCAATTAATAGTTCAAATAAGATTCCTAGAAGTCACAATCATCGAATAGTTAAAAGAAAGAAAAAAAGCTATTGGAAGAAGATCCCGCCTAGTAAATAATTTGAGCACTGATTATGAAGAAGCAACAGGGTTTATATCTATATATATTTATAGTATACATAGTATAGTACAGTATATAATATATATAGTATATAATATATATATAGTATATAGTATAGTATATATAGTAACTCATAGCGGAGAATTGTGAAATCGTTCATAAGCATACGTACATAAACGACAGACGAACCCTAAAGAAGGACCGGAATGCACATTGGTATGAAAACAACAACTGATGACTTGTTTCACTTTGCAACGCCGAAGTTTTCATATCCCAAATAAAAGCACCTGAACGCTAATTACTCTGACGGAAACGTAAGATCACTCCAGCATCTCACAGTAGTGACCTTTCGATAACTTACAGGATCACCTCTGGTAAGTTTTTCTGAATTGATGGAAAACGGTTCAGGTGTACTGGCTGATCGTGGTGAGAAAACAGAAATACGAAATGCTTAGATGTGTTGAGAGTTAAAAAGGCTTGCACAGGAAAACCGTACGTAGAAGGCAAAATGCTGGAAAAACTTTGAAACCCTTTGGTCATAGAAACAAGTTGAGAAAGGGTAACATCATCAAACTTAAAAAACTGGCTGGAGGGACTAGTTGATAGTCCAGCGATGTACATAGAGAACAGATAGATGTAGGGAGTGACCGCACCCTGAAGCGAGTCTGAATTTTCACCCAGCGGTTTCAACGTTCCTACCGCCCAGTTGTGTTCACTGTAGCCAGACATCCACATCAATGAGATTCTAGGACAATCTAACGTTTTCAGTTTGTAAAGCAGGAGAGATTTTGGGGTGGAATAGAATATGGACGAGCAGTCTATGGATGTATAACGTGCAGATTTCATCGATGGGTCTAAGA
>LUCM01002126.1:0-13941 GCA_008360955.1 Fasciolopsis buskii | reverse complement strand
GTCCTATAGAACCTTAAAATATGACGAATCAAAAGAAAGCGCAGTGGTCCAAAGAGTTGGAATCTGTAGTCAGAACTTTGAGATTTGAACCGAGCCTGTCAAGGAAGGATTCATAGAACAACGAAAGCGCATATCAACACAGCGCGCCCCTCTGATTTTAATGGACCGCAGTGAGATAAAGGGAATTAGGGCGAAAGGTTTTTACTGGACAAAAAGGCAGTTGTGATTTTATCCGAACTATGTTACTTGTCGGGGGTTAGTGTGGGTACTAACGGGTGATGAGTTCTTGCCGCAACACAATCGGATTTAGAAACAAGCTCTAAAGATGTGTTCATGGAGACATAGTTGAAGTGCCATCAAATCGAGTGTCTTAAATAAGCAGTAGCATTAAGTACAGATCTGGGTAGACAGACCATTCGAGAACCAAATATTTTCTGTGCGTGAATTGCTAGTGATACAGGGACGAAGCCGAAGAATAATCATTCTTCTCTGGGAACAAATGGGCAACTGGTGTATCCAATCACGCCTTGGTAAAATGGATAACCGTGAGTATAAAGTAGGAAGGGTGACTGATATACGAAGATTAAGTGAGTGTTCGACATCCGCAGAACATTTCACAATCACTGTTTTCCTTGACTCGCTTCGAATCATTCCGGAAATTCCTCAACCAGCACAACGATCTGCTTGGATTCAACCCTTACAGCAGACATTAAAATGCGCTCACACACATAAATCCTGCACGCTATATTTAGAACGTGCTTTTTGTCATCTTCCCGGAACCTTCATGTGAAGTGTGGGTCGCTATTATGCTGTCTCATTTGAGAATGAATGGATTTTCTGGGAGACAACAAGCTATTAAAGAAGCCTTCGTTGACCATCTTTTGGTGAACAAGCCTGACAGTCCTTATTTAGCAATTGGGTTTCAATATGAAGAATAGCGATAGAATGATGCTTGGGGAAGTAGCTTTTTGAAGAAGAATCAGCATAGTTGTATGTGAAAAAACTCAGGAAAGAGCGAACGGAAATTGGCCTCTTGTTTGCGTGGATGAATGGGAAAGCCCACGATATTTTAGATCTTTAGAGAAAACCAGAACAACCGGACTCGGTTGAGATTGACCATCTTTGTGAAAAGCCTGACAGTCTTATTTAGCATGGGTTCAAATAAGAAACAAGAAGATGCTTGGGGAATAGCTTTTGAAGAAGAAAACTAGGGAGACGAACTTGGATTTGGCTTGTTTGCTTGAATGAATGGGAAACAGCCCATGAGTATATCTTGGATTTTAGAGAAAACAGACAACGGACGCTCGTTGAGATGAGCTCATGCAGTGTCATGGGAAATAATTCAGGATAGTTGTTGATGGCTCAGCTCAAGGTGGTTTCCATTGATGGAAGAAACCCAAAAGTGTGCCAGATCAAGCCTAGTCAGTAGTAGGTTTGTTATATGACTGAAACCACCTAAAATAATGCACAGACTATGTCCAAGAGGCAAAACATTGAAAGCTAAACGGGAATTCAGAAACGCTGGCATGCTGTGTTGTGCGTTGAGGGGGGCTCTGTATAACTTCTGTATTATTGTACTGGTGTAATGAAAATCCTTGAAAGTTGCTGTCTTCCCAGACAGTCAGTTCCGATTACAGAATATGTACAAGTAAAGTCGAACTCGCCGAACGAGAAAATTCTATGCTTGCAACACAACCTACCGTCTTCTGGTTGGAAAGTGTTCTTTTTCCAAAGTTTTCAGTTTTCGGCCAACGAGTACGCAACATGCGGGTTAGGCCAAGATTCTTGTGTTAGGGCGAATCGAGTTAAATTTTCAGAAGAAAACCATTGGGGTGAAGAGGACACGGAATAGTATTGCACCCAGTCAAGTGGAGTGCGGTACATCACACTTACCACGATGCACAATGCGGTTATGACAGTGATCTAACTGGTTAACATAAAGTAGATCAAAATAATGGTCTCTTCATATTTTGTCGAAATCACACCTATGAAGCTCCACGTTGTCGGTACGCACCGTAGTTTATTCGAGTGTGACGTTCTGGATGTAAACGAAGCGAAAAGGATAAGCTAAATTAATCAGTGTCACAAAATGTACCCTTGGTTATCGGTGGTGGTCTGTTAACAATCATTTGCTCGATACATTTGGACAACATGCGATGTGCAACCCCCGAATCATAATCTATCAGATTCTAAAGATGTAAATTGAGGAAGCTTCATCAGTCGATAGGAAAACAACTCCGGGACCCGCTTATCAAAGATCCGTTATATGCTTATGGACTGCGTTTCTCCTTGCTATTGCAAGTCCGCTTAGCACAGTTAAACAGTGATTTTCAGTCATCCTGATGCCCTCAAAAACAGGGCAAAGCATGATATTAAGTCGAAAGTGGTATCCTTCTGGTTAGTCGAGACAGTTGCTAGAAACGGAATAGCGCAGTGTTCTAATACAAAAGCACTCTGGTCGATGTATGGAACTTATTAAGAGAGCAATCTAGAATGCTTTGGTTGCAGGGTTGCAGGGTGAATTGTTCATGGTAATGCTGGGGATGCTGCTGTCTGCATCTCATTGACATAGAACAAAGTCATTTGAAACCAGGCTTGAGATAAGACTGATGTGTAAGCCTTTGTAAAGAGCGACAAAGACCATTTTAAGTATACCTTGGGAAATGATTAGAGATTGGTAATTGATGATAGTTAATAAACGTCCGTAGACCACAAATTGCTGATTTTCCGCAGTTTTCCAACTGGATGGAACAGACAAAGCACTTTTCCGCACGATGAATTCGGGATGGGAGGACGAATGCACAACACGTTACCATATGACACAAAGATTATACACCCGATTTGTCCATATAAAGAGAAAGGAGTTATTGGTGACCGTATTTTCGATAAACCAAAGTTACTGTAGGATGTCGAAAATAAATATGGAGGGAAAACAATACCCTGAATGACCCCAAAACTACCTGAGAGAGACTTAGAAATATCGGTGCATACTGTATGAGTAAGGACAGTTTGACGAATGTTCTTCAGTCTTTCAATTACATGTGTTTATCTGCCCCCAATGGGTACTTTGTTGTTATTCTGTGAGCCCCACGGCACTGGCCTTTATGACGTTGCATTTTTTTTATCTGTTTCTATCTGGATGAAATTATTTTTCACAAACACTCAACGTCTACACACTTCCATTCTGACTACAAGTAGACTGTGAGGTATCATTCCTTTACTTTTGTTTTACACCTACTTTATTGGCTGTTCCCGAAACTTTGTGTGGTCCCGTTGGCAGCCATTGTGTTACATGCTGTTTTTGGTCGTCACTCTAAAAATATTGTCTGTTTGGACAACAGTTCTTCTGAAGACGTTCATTTCCCTTTCTTACCGCCCGTTGTTCTTTGTTCATTACTGATATGAATAGTGGTGAGAACATTTTCAATTGTTTTGGCCGCATAGCGTTCAAGCGTCATGACTAAAAGCAAGCTTTCATTTTGCATTTGATGGTTGTTGAGTCGTGTTGCTATCCACGTCTTGATCAATTTGTCCCTTGACTGGGACTTGTTTTGGGATACGCGGTGCTTCACACTCTCTTTGACGTGCTATACAGAAGCACTCACCAACCTTTCAGTGTTTTAGCCGTACGCCTGACTTCATGCTTTATTTCATCCAAAAGGAACAGCGTTTGAGGAAAGTAACAGTATTGAACAGACAAAAGATCCTGATTTAAATGCACCTGTGTTGCAATTTACATAGGTAGCACGACAGGAAAACTTTCGAAAGATGCTAAGGAAAGACCAACTGCAAAGACTACTCGACGAAGGAGGTAAAGGCATCTCAAGCGCCACTGTTTCTCACCTAGTAGAAACCTGACAAGCCGCCATAGGTACGTCATCATTAATCGTTCTTCTGAGCTGGTGCAATCTAGTGGGCTCTGATGTCCAAGGATTGATAGCGTATAGGGACAAAGTAGATGCTACACCATTCAAACGCTCAACTTATGAAAACGGTTATTAATTCCCAGCCTAAAGCTTGTTTCCACAACCCCGACTCCCTTCATCCATTTTATTAGTTTAAAAAAAACTAGAGATCTGTTTCATCAAACAGCCGCTCCCCATTCAGTCGCTAGCACTTGTGATTGTACAGGCTCTTGGAACAATTTTAGTGGAAACACGTCCAACAAATAACGGATATCAAATCACCAATTCTCGAGTGCCTGTGTTCGTAGACAAATTGGAGCTCATCACTGAGGCCCCGTAACCGTTTCAAAAAATCGTACATCATGGCACTTCCGACTAGTTTCAGCCCTGGCCATTGACTTCAGCCTTTTGAATTTTGCGCGATAGTGCTATTCTTTAGATGTTTGAATTAATGTAGCAGGACGTTAAACTGTCGCGAGTCGAGCATAACTTTACTGAATATTTCGTTACTGAAGTAGAAACAACTGAATCAGTAAGCAAACAAAATACTGGACATAGGCTTTACGACCGATTACATTCATTTGTATACAAAGTTCCAACTATTCCATTTGGTGGAATACATTCCGTACAAGCGCCTTCGCGGAATGCTTGGACTTCACGACTACTTGCCGTCGCGGTTCCCATTGGTTCTCCGTCTACGCAGGCCAGCATGAAGCTGTATCGAACTGCATTACGTGAGTTACGCATAAACTCACCATAGTCTACTGCTAGCGGATATGATTAAAGCAAAATCGGAAATGAACGGACTAAATCCAACATTATCTAGTCTGTCACTACGGTCGATATGCAAGTGATATATTCTGCACTATCAAATAAAATGACCGGATCTATGAGGTTCCGAGAAAATTCAACATAGCACATCATACGATACAACCTTCCGCTGAGTTAGGAAAAGAACCACTTGCATTTTCTAGATTTCAATCCGACTAGGCGTCCATACAGATCAATCCAAAGAACAGGTTTTAAGTAAGCGATGCAAAAAGGTCTTGCTTAATGATGCATTGTGAATCGCAAAACAAAGCGCCGTCAATGGAAGACTAAGACGCTTTGTTGGAGACATTAGCCGAGAGGAAGCTTGTCATCTCTGCACGTACTATGACCGCTCTCTTACACCCACTTATGTACTGAGTTCTGATTGAACTTGATTGCAGCTAGTCACCTATCCGGTTGCCTTTCTCAATCGTCGTTTCTTATCCAGAAGTAGAATCTAACAAATATTTCAATGTCTTTTTAGGTAGCAACCTTCTTGGTCTTTCCGTATTCAGCTCGGTTGGTAAACTGCGGCGGCTATTCTTTTCCATTTGTAAGCTAAGGCAGTTTCATATCCCAACAACCAATCGTCCCCAAGTATGTTCTCCGGTAGTTTAACTCAGTCTTCTTTTAGTATTTTTCTATAGTGTTTCTTGGCTTTTTAAATTAGGACTTCGAAATTCCACCTTGTGGTTTTATTATAATCCCAGCAGTTTCTTTACTTCCGATTAAGAAACCGACAACTGTACTCATTGATGATCACATTGAATCATGCATTAAATTTCCCCATAATATATATTCATAGGCCGCCTCTCTACATGTTCCTATCTCACTTTAATCCAGGCGCCTATTCTAGTTTTCGACTAGTCTTCTTACGCATTTTTTCATACAAACAATGGTGCTCAAAGCTCGACAACTATTCTAACACCGAGAAAGAAAGTGCTATCTAAGTCGCGCACACCAATCCCCTGTTGTTCCGTAATATATCATGCAAATTTCCATGTCCTCGTGTTGGAGTACTTTTACTAAATTCTTTATTCATTATCCTATTCCTAGTGATGTCAGGCGAAATATTTTGGATTAAAATAAAGTTCATACACCCATTAAAGTCATCTAATTACAAATATGAACTCAACTTTTACCTCGTTTTCTCGACAATGGAATTTTCCGAAATTTTATGAATTCCAGACCGCCTGTCCATTAGTTTATTGTCACTATTATTATTACTATTATTATTATTATTATTATTATTATTATTATTATTAAGAAATTATTCCGTGAACGTAATATTGCTTCATATGCGTCACTGTCAGCAGGAGGATGCAGTACCGATCTTTTTTCTTCTTGCTAATTAAGTGAAAAACAAACATGGTTTTCGAAATTATTCGCAAATACTGTATATGACTGATGTCAGTACACTTTGCTGCCTTCGCTTCGAACTTCACATGTCGCTCACAAACTTCAGGTCATCCAGTCAATCTTATATTCGGGAAGTATCAGACTCGCGTTGCGTTCTCATTTAATATCATCAATAGTGCCCAAAATCCGGCTCCTTAATCCTGAAATTCCACCTAGAAGGCTGTACGCTACCTGTGGCCCGCCAGTCCGAATTCAAGCTAGTCGAGGTACCAAGTTGAGTTTTTTCACACGTGTAGAGATGCGCCACTGATAAGCTACAATGAGAGAGGACCTAGAGCGTAGTGCTTCCCGAGTGTAAGATGGTCTGTCCTTGAAAGTTTCAGTCTGAATGGCAGTTGGTTAAACATAAGAAGTAAGCAGTCAAGTAAGCTTCATATTGGCACACGTACTATTTCAGAGTATATATTCAAAAACTGCATTGAGTGCGTTCCACTAGGACAGCCAAATAACAAACTGGTCGAGATGAGCACTTTTTCGGGCCTGCACTATGGCACTTACCGTCAAAATAGATTGATCCTGTACATCAGGAAGTTAGCGCAACAATTCAGTCCTTATTTATGAGCCGCTTGCCCGTGTTTCTCACGTTTCTGTTCGCTGGACCAAGATATCAGTTGGGCATTCCCCACTGGCTTACACCCATCAGGTCAATCGGTCAAAGTTTCACGATTCCCACGCTCAAGCATTCTCACGACCATGGTCCTATTCATCACCAGTAGGTTGTTCCCTGGGTTTGCCGACCTAGGGACTTACACGTACACACACTTCATCCTAGTAATGTGCATCGGCTGGTTTTTCACTCATATTTAGACTGCATGCGAATATTGCTATTCGCACTAGCTGCTGTAACCATGACCGGGTTAATGCTATATGAATGCACTACTATCCCATTGCCCGGCTCACGTGATTTTCGCCATTGACAGATTATGTTTGAAGTAAAAATACAACGCAGTCTCTAGTCCTGAGTTTGTATTTCATTTCAGGCACCATGGTTATAAATTCACCCTGCATGAACATGCTCGCATTCTGGTGGCTACCTCGTAACAAGGGATTGTGCGAGAAAAATCATAAGATCAGAAATGGGAAAAATTACAGGGATACCGAAATATTCCGAATGCAAGATTGCTATTGATTGCATGAAGTCATCAACCGTTGCGTCCGGGGTTCTCGTGCACCACAGCTCGGTAGTCCAACTTGATCTACGAGGGAAATTCAGTCGGTTGGGGATTTCATACCGATCCGTCCCATCATGCACTGGTCACTGAACCAGCTGCGGGGATAGGCTACATGAGGATGTCAAGTTTTTGAGACCTCTTTGCCGAGGCGATGAGTCAAATGTGAAGCCCGATCATAGCCAGAATAACGGAACTGACTGGCACGCTCACCGGGCCTCAGCTGAACAAAGCGTGGGCCTGGAGTTGGATCGACTGCAAGCCCCAGGATAATCTGGCAGTCAGTCGCGCCACCTAGTTTGTCGACGGATTGAAGCTAGGGTTCTGATTTTACGACAGGCTCGGAGGCGAGCGGGGTCGGAATTCGATATGAAAACCAACGTATAGACAATGAGCTCATCAAACGGGGGAAATCGGCGAACGAGCGAGAATCAAGATGACCGAGTTAGCGACGGGGATATACAAATCTTAAAACACCATCTTCCAGATATTTTCTGTCTTGAAGAACATTGGATTTTGTGGTAATCGATCTAGGAGCATAAGGAACACGATCCACCTATCTTAATCTACTCGAATTCCATGCCCGTTCCAGCAGAAGACGGTGTTCAGATACCAAGAGAAATACTTCGCTCACTGCCAGAAGCCGAATGTGCACTCACCTCGCAACTGTTTGATCAAGCTTAGTAGGAAATGTCATCAATAGCGCAGCGCAATCTAACGAGCCCGAACTGGGGTTCAAACGTGGGGTGACATTGCCAAGCCAAACCGGATAGTCCTTGACGTTCTTCCTCATGCCAACCCACCATAAACCAGTTTTCTTTCGCAAGTCTAACAGAAAGTTTGATGTGCGTGAAGCTGGAATTACAAACCCGACATATATGGCTCAGGTTCAGTTATGACCTTGTCCTGGGAGCGTTAGTACACGCGATGGAACATGGTTTGAAGCAGAGCTTGAGAATCNCCTGATTTAAATTGGTTAAAATGCTTATGAAATGGACGCTGGTCGCCGGCTTCCAACGGTTTGGGAGCCCCGTGGTCCACGTTGTCTAAGCCCAAACCCTACTTCGGTTTGGACAGCAAAGTTGTACGAGTCCAGCAGAGTAACTGCGGATTCGACGGACAATTGATGACGTGGGGGAAGTTGATATGTGTGGCAAATCCCGCGCAAAAGTAATTAATTTTCAATTTTTTGCTCATTGTTTTTCTTTTTCGTCAAGGTTACGGTGGCGCAAGAAATGTAAACAATAATATATAGTGTATCGAGGCCGTCATATCATGATTATGTAAGTGTAGTCTGTTAGTGGAGATTAGTTAGAGGTTTTTCTGACCAAAATACTAAGGATAGGAATAGCAATAAATGGATAAATTTATGCAGCCCAAGTGCGCAACAAGTAAGATAAGCAGGAATTGTTTGGTCGAACCTCCTGTAAAGATTCACAAATTATAGTGCTATCGCGCGGCGTTATCGTAAACCCAAACCAGGATCAGGGTGTGGAGCCAATGGGACTGGACTACGAATGAGAATTGCTTTGTTTAAACCAAACATAGAAGGGTGGGTATATAGATGGTGGACAATTGATTGCTCGTATAATCAGTTTCACAAGCTGAAATTATTTTTTACCTCACGCAAACGTATACGAGTATGGTGATGTGAATTAAAACAAATTACTCATCTTAATTCCCGATGGGAGCATAAGAGAGCACAGGTTAGGAATTCAACCCAGTCAAGTCACAATCCAGGTAAGATCCCTTCTTCGTCAGTGAAATGACGTCAACGTGAAAAAAGTCCACAGACACTTTGTCAGCTGTAGTAAATTGGATCAGTTTGAGAAAGTTCCGGATGTTTATTACCTGATGGTAAGTCCAGCGTTAATAAAAAATATAGATTCTGAGACTGAAATTGGTACTGTACTTAGAAATTTTCTTCCATAAAGTGTAACGTGTACATTAGTAGAAGCTACCGAGAAAAGCTAATAAAACGAATATTCTGGTGACATTTTGGCCGAAACTCACGTATCGTGTTGTGCACAGTGAACTGAAACGAACTCATTTTAACTGAGTGTGCATTCGTTCGTGGACGAACATTTTTTGGAGAAAGAGTACTTTTGAATTAATTCCTCGGGTTCAGCCAGACAAACTCGCATGTGGTCGGGTCTCAGGATCTTTCAGCTGTGACGAAATTAGGTATTCCACGTCACCACTTGCGAATGGGGAGCTAACAGCAGCTAACATTTTGTGTCCATGATTACTTTTGGCCCAGTAAAGACCGAGTGCCTTCTCAGTGAGAAAATGCAGGCCACTACTAATGGAAATTTGGTCGAGAAATAGATCGAAATAGAAACAGAATTATAGAAACACTCACTGGCCGTAGATGAGACTTGAATGACCCATGGTCTTCCAAGATGACGTTTGACATCCAGCGGTGATTTTCCCAAGTTAATTCGATGACTGCTTGTGATCAGCTATTTGCCGTGAACTCTCAACCTACTGTTAACCCCTCCAGGTTAGCTACGTTGGATCGAAATTGTTGACGAATTAAGGTGCTGTTTTTAAAATTCTAGTCAAATTTGAGAGAAGGCAAAGTCTTTCTATTCTGATAGTCGTGCCCAAGGAGATGTAAAACAATGGCGGATCACTGTCACATATTGACGGCCAATACCATTAAACCTGTTAAAATTATTGACACTTGAGCTCGGCGATCCAAAAGTAAAAATTTCGGACTAACCCATTATCAAATGACAAGACAAATTAGGTTGTAGTCTTAACAGGGACTGTGAGCAAACGTTTCGATCAAACTGGTACAGGATGTCAAAGGAGGGGTCTGTGAATCAATGTTGAATTCAGCATTGAACAAGGTATTTCAGATAGTTACTTGCTTGCACACATCAATGAGATGGAGTGGAATTTCGTGACGGGAAGATGCTAAGTCTAGGGATACTAGGTCGTTAACAATATTAGGTGCACTGTATCAGGAAGGAAGAAATGTTCATTAATATGCATTTTTCGCGGCTAGTTTAGGTCGTTTGGCGATTCTGTTTACGGTAACCGCAATCCAGTCGACTAAACAAACATTTGAACCTTTTTCCATCACTGGTCATAACAAATTGGGTGAAGAAACATTAGTTGAACAGAAGAACGATGAAATGTGGTCGATGTACGTCGAAACGTATAGATTTTCGAACTGCCCTTTCTTAATCCTTATGTGCAATCATATGAGTACTTCAGCTGGTGTCTCGACAGACCACTGTTGTGCTTCAGGCCGCTTAGAACTGAGAAGGCAAAAGAACTTACCCCCAGTATTTCACGAAATACTAGTCATCAGTGTAGGATAAATGCGTAAAAGAGGTACTCGATTACGCATACAGTACGTATTCCTCGTATTGACTTCTTAACAAGCATGGTACCAGGAAAAAAGGCAAGGATGTTGCAAATTGCGGGAGGTTTGGAGTACACAATTAGACGGGAAGGAAGAAAAGCAAATTAATTTTATTCTTCTGAGCATGTTTTTGGTTTTATCGCTGTTTTCTGCTTATTGCTTACGAGAAACCAACATGGTTTGTGAAAATGAATTGGATTTTGACCGATAACTCTTGGTGGATTTGATCAATGACATGAGCATCACCAAAGCCCCAGCCAAGAAGGCAGAAAGCACCAACCGAAGCCAAAACCGAGGCCAACTTCTTCTTACTCGGAGGAAAAGTCACGTTATGGCCATCAAGTTTTTTCTTCTAGGACTGTGCGGCTCTTGAAACAGAATGCGGTAACACAGACAACGTGCAGGTATGCGTAAAGCGTGTTCAAGCAATCAAAAGCGATTATTTTAGTCAAATAGCGACTGTCCTCGCCCGACTTGATGATGCCTCTAGGCAGGCCTTACTCGATGTTCCCACCAGACTCGTACAATGCTCTGAGACAGCTGTCAAGAATCCTCAAAGCGGAGAATTCAGGCTTAGCAACCGGAGCGTAAAACTGTGTGCAGTGCCATTGTGCAACTTCCCCTTGAGGGAAGCCGGAGGTCATGGTGCCACCACAGGTGCCATGACATCATCTACAACAGTACCTACCGCTGCAATCAGGGACTCAAGATGCCTAAGCCTATCGATCATTTCCAACTGACCATCACAAAGTTTGAACAAACACACAGACTCTTGCCAGTCCTCGATAAGTATGTTTCATTTAGATGGTGCAAAGGTGTGATCGGTGTACATGCGGTTCATGTAACAGGATACGATTCAGGTTCATTGTCGCTTGCAACACGCGAGAATGAAAAATGAACATTATACTAAGACCACTGGTCCAAGGGTGGAGGAATCCCCAACCCAATCTGCGGTACAAAGGTATAAATCTTGGAAGACCACGCATACGTCTTAGATACAATATTTTTCAACGAACAATGTCATAGTGCAGACGCATCGATGGGGCCGAAGGCTGTGCGAACGTCCAGGAACATATGGATCGTTGGCCTTTAAAATGCATAACGGTACTGCAAAAACTGTCGCGGGATGATGGTTTGGTCCAGGCAGCCTCGACCGGCATAAAAAAATGCCTGTTATGCAACCTGCGGAGGATGAAGTATGCAGGCATCTTCGACATCGTATGAATTGAGCTTATGCCCCTATGTTTAACATGATCAGTGGGCGAGCTCTTCTTGAAGATGCAGTTGGTAATCGATTCTTCAGTGAGAGATGTACCTTCTCAAGTTCTACACCCTTGAAGATGAAACTTGGAGTTCCTTACCAAGTCCTATAGCGCTGGGTAAAGACCACCAAAACCGCATTTGCAAATAAAATTCAAAGGGAAACTGAGTGACCTCTCAAATGCTCCTTGAGGCATCCCGTAGTTTTGCTTGTATAGAACGGTATAAGTCAATACAACAATTAAGCATCTGTCGGATGGAGTTAAAGAACACTGCCTCACTAACGCAGACAGATGAGTTTAAATGATAGGAGCAAGTGCCGTTATTGTCCATGCTTTCAGTAGGAGTCACACTAATCCTGGGTGGATTGTTTAAGCCGAACTGCGTGTCGGTCAACAGCTCCAACAGGATTAGTTAACCATCGGACGGCATAAACCTGCCCTGTCTACTGTTTGCCAAGATCTTGCATCTTTCGTGACCTGATGTCACCAAGATAGTGTGACTGACAGAATGAATTAATGAACCCAGTGACTTATGTGAAAAAACCATTCAAAATGTCGTTGACATTTAACCTCGTGCTCTACTATTAGCAGTGAGTACTTATAGTACAGATACCAAGGCACTTTTCACGTATACATTACTGGCCTGATGACAGTTGCCGAAAACACAGAGGTGTGTTTGTCACTGTTCTATTTTCACCATCGTTTGCAATGTGGACTGTTGTGCTTCTAGGTCGGTCGTTGTACAGGAGGCCCATTCTTTCGAGCATGCGCCAACAGCCTTTGCATAGCCAAAGAAAACAATCCAGGTGGGAATTTCGAGGCGGTTGGACCGGTGACCAATCGCATGGCTCATTCACGTCTTCTGATAAACTTTGTGGGTTAGTGGAACAAAAGAGAGCAAAGGCTTTATCCTTATGAAGGTTCACAACTGCCATGTGATAGTGCCAACAGCGGACCCTTGTGACATGTTATGGAAAGGACGCTTAGCGGGCGAAAATACACCGCACCCTCAGCGCTACCACTGTGTACCCGCGGTCCATTACTCAGTGAGAATGAAGCCAAATTATTCACGGTTAACCACCGAAACGGTAATTGGTTCCCAGTCAGGTAGCATGTAGGTCTGCTCATTTTGGAGTAAGAGTGATGGACTATATTCTGCTGCAGTCAACACATTCGGGTTAGTATTCCACCGTTCATGCATTTTCTCCAAATTCATTTTGGTGTATATTTCAATCTCAAGTTTCGAATCAGTCCAGATATTCTGGATAAACTGAATGGCCATCGTTTTAAAAATAAGGCTCGTTCGGACTTTCTCATTGTACAAACTGGATCGGAAATTCTGCTGATCACTAAAATTTTAACTTCATTGCATTGTCCCTACTTGGCTGGTGTCGTACCGTTATCTTTTCGAAGGTACTCGGAGTTTAGTTCAGTTCAGTTTGCATAACCACTAAACATGCACGAACATGTTCGCTTTCTGATGGCTACCTCGTAACAAGGGATTGTGCGAGAAAAATCATAAGATCAGAAATGGGAAAAATTACAGGGATACCGAAATATTCCGAATGCAAGATTGCTATTGATTGCATGAAGTCATCAACCGTTGCGTCCGGGGTTCTCGTGCACCACAGCTCGGTAGTCCAACTTGATCTACGAGGGAAATTCAGTCGGTTGGGGATTTCATACCGATCCGTCCCATCATGCACTGGTCACTGAACCAGCTGCGGGGATAGGCTACATGAGGATGTCAAGTTTTTGAGACCTCTTTGCCGAGGCGATGAGTCAAATGTGAAGCCCGATCATAGCCAGAATAACGGAACTGACTGGCACGCTCACCGGGCCTCAGCTGAACAAAGCGTGGGCCTGGAGTTGGATCGACTGCAAGCCCCAGGATAATCTGGCAGTCAGTCGCGCCACCTAGTTTGTCGACGGATTGAAGCTAGGGTTCTGATTTTACGACAGGCTCGGAGGCGAGCGGGGTCGGAATTCGATATGAAAAC
>LUCM01002123.1:0-60251 GCA_008360955.1 Fasciolopsis buskii | reverse complement strand
AGTCTAAGTTAATAATTTGTTCGAATTGAAATCGAGTGAATGAGAAATCCGTTCCGTTCTAATCAATGCATCCACCACGAGCCAAATGGAAGTTTCGATTTCTATAGTTCATTTTTCGCTTTTACTACACGCGAATTTCACTGGAATTCTTTTGGACACCTTCGGTATTTGAGTCGTCAAATCGAATTTGATCATTACAACCACGAAGACGGTGTTGATGTGATGATGATGATGATGATGATGATGTTCAATTGCTTGTTTATCATACTGCATCCTTAAAAGATACAATGATAACAACAATAATATAAATGATATGTGAATGAACATGCGGAGCGAATGCGCGCATGATGATGGTGATATTGATATACAGATAATTCATCAGTTTCTACGAAGTGGTACACTAGCCTACTACGATTCCCACTCATCAAGATGGACGGTTTATGCAAGTATTTACCACGATATGATATCACTTCAGCAGAGTTCAAACACAACAGATTGGACTGAAATATCAATCGTCAAAGTTTTTGGACGGGCTCGCACACGCAGTGGAATGAGAAATCTTCCGAACGTCGAAATACGCGGTTGTTAACACATTATTCAGTTGCATGGAAAGTTGGATAATGTGAGCAGTTTGTACGACTCTTCGCCATTTTTACGAAATTTTCCACCCATTCATTGGAACATGGGTGTGCAGCATGAATTAACAGATACCTTCAAACCAATATTCTTTAGCCACACATGCATAAGTCTTCCACAGTGAACTGAGTTCCTTTGGCATTCACTGAGACTGGAAGAACACTATCACAGCTGATTGACTTGATCCGTGCGTGCTTGGTATATTATTCAGTTGGCAAATTTGTGGTGGAGATATGTAGTTGCGTTGTTTGCGTATCAGTGAACATTAAAGCATAAGCGTTTGCAGATTCGTATAGTTGGTTGCAATGTGAGCAATACCAGGTTTATGCTTCATTGGTTTAGAACCTTGATGTCTTGTCTTTTTAAATTAAACAAAAATTTCGGAAAGCATATTCCAACCGGGTCATCTTCATACTCGAATTATTGCCAACATGATTTACGACCGTCATGTGAGATACAAATGTCCAATGAATTATATCTTTTAGCCTCATCTAGTTTCTCGCCTGCAAAAACGGGCTTCAGATTTTACCTAATCCAGTCCAGTCCTGCAACAGCATTCGCACTTAGAAGAACCTTCTACACCTGTTTTGTACCTTCATAAAAGCCTATCTTACTCATCTCCGCCATTTTCAAACCAATGTTGATGTCTACTTGTATTGGCTCATTTAGCACCAGAGGTGGACGGACTACGGCGTCCTGGAGCAAAAGAACTGAACAAATTCTTGTTAGTCGATGAATGTTGTCGAGAATTGCGATAGCAGCAGCCTTATACAATTATCCACATGAAAGCTGACCGCTCCGTCCGCCTCAGTCTTATAAGAGAATGGATTGTGCCCAAACGGGTCTGTTTCGCACAGCAGAAATATCTACACTAAAAATCAGTCACAACGAGAGGATGATCGCTGCAAATTTCCAGGTGCTCGTCAAACGAATGAGAAGACAACTTAGCGCAAGAGAACAAATGCTCGGTGTAGGAAGATTGGTTAGTCGGAATGAAATATGAGGAAGCATGAATGAAATGAAACAGGTAAGCCACTGGCATATTTTGATTGATTATGGAAATAATGCTGTTGGCAATGTGGACCTGATCTATTGAACTCAGTGCTTCTTGTCTTCTCCGGATCTCGTGGGACGTCACAATTACCGATAGTCGAATCGGCTTTAATATTTGTAAAACAATCAAACCAGAAAATCTCCCCCGTTTCACACATCCAACCTCACATTTCATCGGGAATATATATAAAATAAATCATTTGGTAAAAACAATACAACTCACGTTCACGCAAATATCTCGTTGTTACAATCAGCAAACTGCAAGTGGGAGTAATATATGAAAAACAAATGCGGTAAACCGATGCATAATCAATTGCAAATTTATCCAACAAATTTTTCCTCCTATCCGATTTCGTTATCCTACCTTAATTCTGCTTAACTTCTTGAAAAAGTATTTCAGTGCACCTGATTTAGGGAATGCTAAATGGTACTCGTCAGTCACATTTCACTCATGCCCGTTGACGAAATCCACATCATTGAGTTGGGTGATCACCATATTCATATTTGAATGATATTTTGTCTGCATGAAAAATGACATTTCAATAAACGAAATACTGTCTGTTCGAGAACCCTTAAATGAATGTAGACAAGTGGAGAGAACATGTGAGAATGAAACGCTTTATGGGGTTAGTTGACACAGTGAAATGCACATAAGTCCAATTCATACAGTACCTCCCACTTCCACAATGTTCTGCGAGCAAACAAACAAGGAACCACGACCACCTGCCAAGCTATTGCTCGCGGTGGTGGTGGTGGTGGCGGTGATAAAGAACAGTCGCTCTCCACNTGCCGACTGGTCTGCGTAAGAGAATGCACGTTAACTTTTTCTAGATTTTGAGGATGATAGGGCATGAAGAAATATGATTTATGAGACTGAAAATCATTCACTGCACCACTCGACAATAAGAACTGCAAATATCAAACATGATTTCGATGAAAGCAATTTGGATAGCTAGAGAAAGCGAGGACAGACATTTGGAGGCAGCGGACTAAATAGACTAGAGTGAATTATGATTATTAGGACATTCGTCCCTTCGCGACCCCGTTCCATGTAATTGGTAGCATGGTCGTGGATTTCGTTTGTGAAGATCAATGCAATATGGAGTACGCTGCATCAGTGTAAATCATGGGAGGTGGTTTTCAGGTACTGCCAGGCAGTCCAACCGCTGAGAAGAAGAATGATTGAAGTTCTCAATGAAAGCACTAGGTTCTAACCAGCAACTGTCTAAAGGAAAACAGGAGTGGCATAGTTTGAGCCCATCGGCTCGGATCAATTATTCTACCATCTTTTTGTACAGATTGAGTTGTCAGCTCAGGCGGCTCCTAACCTAAAGGACCACGGGGTTGATTTATTGATCAAATCTTTGTTTATTGTGTTTGTGAGGATGTTTTGATCTTTGGCTTCGATCAGCCATTGGCCCACGGATGTGTGCAATCCGTTATATTCCGTTTAGAGGCATTGTCACTTTGACATCAACTGGCAAGCTTAAATGGAATAAAACGAACGATTTGTGTAATACACTTTACCGATCAGCTAATCAGTGGGCTGTTCAGCCGGAGCGCGAAATTTTAACAGAGCTTTTTTTTAATTTAATCAGTTCTTATACCATATCGTTACATTTTCCCGCAACTTGATTAAGTTAAACCGACTGTGTTCAAATCGTATGTTGTACGAAATGCTTCGCGAGTATGACGGACTACCTTCCAAATAGGAATCAATATCTCATACATTCTCACAATGAGGTGCTCAGCGAGCGCAAATAATCATTAGTAGTGCATATAAACTGCGCCCCATCTGTAATACAAACCTCGGAAGACCGATTTGGGGGCGAATGCCTTGGCCATTTTGTTACCTAGCACACTCCCAAACATTTGCTGAAATTCACCACATGATGTTGCAGAAAACTCTCACCGATTTGCATGACCATGAGCCGCTAGCCCAAAGCAATCGACTTGTTTGAACAGTGCGTTGATTGATAACAGTACTTTGGAAAACCTATAAAACACGTTACAATTAATCAGAACCAACTGTCATACGGCGGCAGTCGGTTGGCATTCAGATGACTGTTTGCTTCGAATTAAATGTATTGTGAAATCGTAATCATTCAAATGGGCAAACAGCATGTGAAATTGAAGCGATAGGGCAGTTGGCTAACTGTATTGACAAATTTGCAAGATTGCGGTGAACTAACTCAATTACATTAGGCATCTAGAGACATTCCCCGAAGACACCAAATGTCAAGGCTCCTAACATTGAAGCATGATGAAGAGAAAAATTGCTTAATCCGTCAGTGCGGGCAACGAACCCTGTGTCCCGACCATGTGGTCTGCACTTTCCACTGAGCTGCGAGATTTCCGCGGCTTATTTTAAAATGTTTGTGTGGGATATTATTAGTCAATGACCGACAACGGAATGCGCAATAAGCATGCATAAATCAGAAGACAGAATTTTAAAAATAATAGAATAGAGTGGCCGAGCACGCATGAAACACGCAAGTCAACGAAAACCTTGAAGTCTAAGTTAATAATTTGTTCGAATTGAAATCGAGTGAATGAGAAATCCGTTCCGTTCTAATCAATGCATCCACCACGAGCCAAATGGAAGTTTGGATTTGTTACAATAAGCAAACTGCAAGCGGGAGTAATATATGAAAAACAAATGCGGTAAACCGATGCATAATCAATTGCAAATTTATCCAACAAATTTTTCCTCCTATCCGATTTCGTTATCCTACCTTAATTCTGCTTAACTTCTTGAAAAAGTATTTCAGTGCACCTGATTTAGGGAATGCTAAATGGTACTCGTCAGTCACATTTCACTCATGCCCGTTGACGAAATCCACATCATTGAGTTGGGTGATCACCATATTCATATTTGAATGATATTTTGTCTGCATGAAAAATGACATTTCAATAAACGAAATACTGTCTGTTCGAGAACCCTTAAATGAATGTAGACAAGTGGAGAGAACATGTGAGAATGAAACGCTTTATGGGGTTAGTTGACACAGTGAAATGCACATAAGTCCAATTTATACAGTACCTCCCACTTCCACAATGTTCTGCGAGCAAACAAACAAGGAACCACGACCACCTGCCAAGCTATTGCTCGCGGTGGTGGTGGTGGTGGCGGTGATAAAGAACAGTCGCTCTCCACCTTGCACTACTTCCTAATGTGCCCATCCACTGCGTACTCACTACCACAGACAACAACGCACACTGTCATCTCCACATAAGATCACGTCCCAAACAAGCTCAGTTTGTCATCACCAGCGATTGCTTGACAGCTGGTCGTGGTTCCGTGTTCTGCTTGCACGCCTACCAGTTTGGAAGAAAATAAGGAAATGTGGCTATAGTGGTAGAAAGCTCAAAGGCTCCCTAATTAACTGGCTAGTCATCAACACAAACTCGCGTAGCCGTACGCCGTGTCTGATCCATAAATTCGCACCAGGCACGAGCGCAATTATTCAGCTCAACCAGGAACACCAACAAGCAGCAATATTGTTGATAGCTGGAATGAAACCAGACGTGGAGTGCACCTGAGTTCATGTTTTGTTTATGGTCCTAGTTCGATGCATGTCGAGGATGCTAGATTTCTCAATATCCTCGAATTGTGTGACGATGCGTAAGATACGACGATATGTATATTGTCGAATGACTACAAACTTCAAAGAAGACTGCGTAAAATGGGGAGTCAGAATAGCTTACGAAATAGTATTAACAGTCTCTGCATGTGCCAGTCATAGGCGGTTTAAGCGCATATGTGATTCCCGAGGGCGCAGAACTGCAATCAGAGAAAAAGCATGGGTCTAGTCGGGTTTGGCATAGATCACGTAACGCTTTTGTTGAATCACTCATTGCAACTATTGGCAGAAATATTTTATGCCTTTTATGGTACTTTAAACACGGAGTATAATGTGTGTTACTGAATTGATCTCCCTGTGGATACAATCCGTCAGGGTTCTTTAGATATTTTTGCGTTTTCTTTGAAAACATTTGATCATGATTTTGAAGCACATCATTCATGACCCTCGCTATCCTGCACAGCCGTCTCGTCGTCCTATTTTTGTCCCGATAGCCACCGAATGCCTTTCATGATGGGAGATATTTTGTTTATTTGATGTTGATAGTTTTGCAGACAGTATGAATGACTGTTCACCTCAACCATGTTGAACATCACTCTACTTAAAACATTTTGGAAAGCAAATCCTTATCTACTGCCTTATCAAGCAAATTTATAAAGTGGGAAGCATCTTCTCACTAAATATATATGATTCACTATTATGCTATATCGGTTGTGAAACTGACAACTGCGTGCCTAGATGTACGTCCTTGTGACCGTGCTTATTGACGATTAAGTTGTTGAGGTTCTGTGCAAGCTCATGGTCGACATGGAAAGGCTAAATTGGCCGCCGTCTACAACATTTGTCAACAATCCTCGCAAGCTGTCGGAGTGGTTTAATTGTGACTTCGAACAAGTTAGATTGAGCAGCCCATATTGCGTGCATCTCATCTCTCATCTAAGCTCAGTTCGTCATTGGCAAAATGAGTTGAACAACATTCGGAACAAATGAGGAATCCAATGAAGCCATGCAACCAGAAGTACAAATAAAATGAAGGCAATCGCAAAATGAAGTTGAGTGATTTCCCGACACCAATAGTCCAAAAACTAACCGAAATTTGCGACTTGCCTATGTGGTCTATTTCATTCATGCTTTCTCCTATTTCAGGCCCACTAACCAATCTTCCTAAACTGAATATTTGTGCTCTCGCGCTAATTCGTCCTCTCATTCGTCTGACCAGCATTTGGAAATCCGCTCTGGTCATCTTCCAGTTCTGACGGATTGTCAATTGGGATGCTTCAATTGTCATTACCGGATTTGCATGGTCAGGTGACTGCATCGTCCTCACTCATGCGCCTGACGATCACTAGATTGGATGGAGCAGGCAGTGGACGAGACGGATCAGCTTTTCAATGGGAAATATTCAATTAGTTTGAGTTAATGCTCACCTACCGCCCTTCGTGTCCTCGATTTTGACATCAGCCCATCAAATCGTTTCACTCCAGATGAATTCCTCAAATCCCGTCCCATGTGTGGGCTCCCATTCCAACCTTTAGCTGGTACGCGAAGCACGTTCTTGTTTACCCTTGCTTGAATTTTCCTAATCTTCTTCAAATATGACGCATTGTTGTTCAGTGCCCATTCACACGTCATAATATGTCCGCTCTCATCAGCAATGTCATTTAACGGCAATTAGCTTGAACATGCGACAGGAGATGATCGGAATACTTCCGACCATAATATTTCCAATGGGGAGAAATGGATGGGGCCGTTGCTATAGGAATTCGTGACAAAATATATGGACTAATTAGAAATATTGGCAAACGAAAACCAAAGGTAAGCGACGTGTTTAAGGAATCCGACGGCTTATGGATTCCCATTCAGGAGCCTTAGCCAGCTCGTTGATCAGAACAATTTTGGATGCGGTTTTGTTATCCGACGACCATGATGAGCCTTTTGCAAAATGCTGCAAATCAGGAAGAACTGATACGCCTGCTTGTGTGGGGGAGAACCGAAAGCACGTAACATTTGAAAGACAGTCGTCAAGCAATCGTAACAGTGATCTGTCAGCAGATAACTGAGCAGACTGAGTACGCCGTGGGTGTAGGAAAAAAGGACAATGTAAAATCTGATTAGGTCGAAAAAATTAAACGTATTATGGTGTGGGCGTTTGCTGGATTTCTTTGAAGTTCTCCGCGTCTGAATGACGGTCATCGGTTTCGAAAATTAACCGGAAATACTTGAATTCGTCCAGGTAGAACTGACACGCTTGCTTGCGCAGGTGCAGCCCAAAATCACTTCAACGAAAATTGTTGTCAAGCGGTCCTAATAATTATCTGCCGAGATGTTAAAAACTGTGGTATCATTCAGGTATGCCGACACCCTCCGTAAGGCCCGACGGTATGGTATCCATGATATCCCTTACACGTTGGAAGATTGCCGCGGTAGCATTTCGCCAGTGAACGGATAGACGACCACGACGGTGTTTAGTGTTAGCAACTTCCCCATTCTGGGGTCACTTCTATCCGGAAATATGCCTCGGTTAGATCCAGCATTACGAAACAAGTGCAACCATGGAGGTTGGTCGGAAGTGTTCATGAATGTGCAGCGGATAGCAGTGACCTTCTAATGCATTGTTCAATCCGGTGGAGAAGTCAGCACAAAATCGTACATTGTCAGTTGATTTCTTTAAGATGACGATCGGCGCCATACACTTGATAAGTGATCCGGGAAACAAAAGCGAAACCTCACCGACTTTATCGTCAAGACGCACAGTCACAACGACCTACAGCTAGGAACAGGGATGTCCAATACACATCCGATATTGAGCAATAATAAATCATGTTTTTGTTTTCTACTTTATAAATTTGTCTATTAAGGGATTGGATACAGATCTGCTTTCAGAAACGTACGTTCTCACAACGAGAAAATGAGCGCTGCGCACAGATTCAATGGCATCGCTGGTGATGGATCAAGGAGTTTGGCGCATTTATTAAGGTATCTATTCGTACAGTTTGGAAGAAACTGGGGGAATTTGGCTTTGGTGTTGGAAAGCCCACTCGACTCCCTATTTCGTTGGGTAGTCAGACGAATTTCGTCACGGATTTGCTGTTAGTAACTTTGGAGTAAGATGGTAACAGCGCAGCAAACTAAACTGGCACTTAAATTATTCAGCCCAACGACCGAGACCTAGCTGTCTGAAATGAATAGGCTCTCCAAGTCAATCCCATACTTCTTCCCTGACCGCAGTTCTGCGTACTCGGAAATCACATAGCGCCCATAACTGGCACATGCAGAAGCTGTTAGTTCTATTACCTGGGCGATTCTAGTTCACCATTTTACACAATCTGCTTTGGACATTGTCGTTATTCGACAATATACACGTTGTCGGGTCCAATATATCGTCCCACATTTCGAGAATACTGAGATATCTAGTAGCCTTTACTTGTATCGGGATCACGACCATAAACAAAACCTACACTAAAGCACACACCACGTCGGTTTTCACCCAAGAGTTCCTGGC
Source organism: Fasciolopsis buskii (assembly GCA_008360955.1). NCBI lineage: Eukaryota > Metazoa > Platyhelminthes > Trematoda > Plagiorchiida > Fasciolidae > Fasciolopsis > Fasciolopsis buskii. Next base: position 51,476 of record LUCM01002123.1, on the reverse strand, counting down.
TGATGTGATTAATTGCTCCGGTATCTAGTGCAAAAGTATGGATCAAACACGGAATTCGGATACGCTGGTTTGTTTTGATGACCGCTGAATGGCAGGCAAAATGGCATTAACACAAATGCATGGTCCAACTGTGCGTACGGCTAGCAGTACGACCTACAGTTCTGAACTGAACGGTGCAAACGGTGGCCCATTGCGTTATGGTCGATCTGAAGCAGATAAGCTGTAGAGTTAGGCCAAGTGAGATGATGACGATGCTGATTAGGACGATTGAACACGGGTGTCGAGCAGGGATAAATAGATGTCTGCACACCATTATTTAGCCACATGCGCATAGCCCTTCCATAGTCAACTGAGTTCCGTTGTCAGTCACAAAACTGGGGGAAAACTATCACAGCTGACTGACTTGATCATTGTATGCATGATGAATTCTGCAGTTGGGAATTTTGTGATGAACCTATCTGGTCACGCTGATTACGAATCATTGACCACTAAAACAGATGTGTATACAAACGTATAGTTGCATACACTGAGGATAGTGCATGGTATATGGATAATTGAAGTAAAAGCTCGAGTGGAGAACTATAATAGGTTGAACAAAAATTTCGGAAGGCAAATTCCTACCGTCTCCTCACTATGCACGAATTAATTGCAATGTGATAAACGACCGCCAGTTGAGATGCGACTATCCAAGTAATTATAAATGTTCCCTTCATCCAGTTTCTCCCCCGAAAGCACAAACTTCGGCTCATATTCAATCCAATCCAGTCCTGTAACACAATTTTACATTTCGAAGATCCAATAAACATTCCAAGCATATTCACACTATCGTTCAGATAATGGTGAAGAACCTGAGACTTAATAGGATCGTCACTGGGTAGTACAACGTCTTTGCATATTCTAATTCAAATAGATTGAAGAATGGGTATATATCGATGCCACAGTTTTGATCTAAGAATATGGCTACCTAAATAACCATCTCATTAACAAAGTTAAGGAAAAGGAAAGCTGAAACAGGGTAACCGCATAGAAAAGCATTCCTCGTGGTGAACTCGGATGAAAGGTAACCGTAAACATCGTAAGGACGAACCGGATTTTTATTGTTTGCATAAATAGACTGGATAAGTGCAACGGATTTCTCTGGTGTACACATCATTGTTGTTTACTCCGAAGGTAACACGAATCCAACGTTCGTGCTGGCAGATATTGACAGTCCATCAGGCCCACCGGCCTTATACCGTTCGAGAAAATCTGTCTTCCACATCAAGGCCATTTATGGATGAGCTTCGATATCCACTTGCATTGGCTCAGATGGCGGCTTATGTGGAAGAACTACCGCCGCCAAGAGACAAACAAACATCTCCCAAAAATGATCGGATGAACAGTACGCCAGACGACGCTCCCGGGCGAGAATCAATCTGCCGTCGGATCATCAAATCCCATGCCTACTCTCAGCCTACTTCCATCAATATTCCAAATCGTTTGGTAATTGTTACGAATTCCGATAGCCAAAACCTTATCCATTTACCCACAATGGTTCATCCACAGTTCCAACATTAGAAGTACTATCGTCAGGAAGCACATTTCATCGCCTACTGTTAATAGTTTACGCAAACACCTCACGTTGTCAATGAGAATAGACAAACGATGGCTAGTGCTTGGGTAGAGAACAATAAAGTTGGGAGTGTGAGTAAGCATATAGGGAGACGTGGGAAATCTAGTGACGTTGAATATGAACATAAGTCAAGTAAAAGTGAAAAGTAGTAATCAGAGCATATGCAAGATACTTGTTGTGGGAATATGAAATGCAATGAAAAGATGAGAGTGTCGATGTCGAAACCAAGACACGAAGGGCGGTAGGTGAGCATTAACTCAAACTAATTGAATATTTCCCATTGAAAAGCTGATCCGTCTCGTCCACTGCCTGCTCCATCCAATCTAGTGATCGTCAGGCGCATGAGTGAGGACGATGCAGTCACCTGACCATGCAAATCCGGTAATGACAATTGAAGCATCCCAATTGACAATCCGTCAGAACTGGAAGATGACCAGAGCGGATTTCCAAATGCTGGTCAGACGAATGAGAGGACGAATTAGCGCGAGAGCACAAATGTTCAGTTTAGGAAGATTGGTTAGTGGGCTTGAAATAGGAGAAAGCATGAATGAAACACAACAGTTCAACGAGTTAGATATTCTAATTGATTATAGAAATAATGCTGTTGGCAATCTCGATCTGACCTATCGAATTCAATACTCATTTGATCCATGACTTTCCCTGTTCTCGTGGAATGTGAAAATCACCCATAATCGAATCGGCCTGCATTTTTCTAAAGCGATGCAATCGGAAATCAGAAAATCTCACCCCGTCTCATAAATCCAATCTCACACTCTATCAGTACTCGACACTGTCAATGGATGATTGATCGAAAACGAAGCAACCAGTTTGGATTGTGTACAAAGCGAACACGATAACTGGCACGGGTACACCTGATATAGGTCAGTTGTGTCAGAACTACTTAAACCACGTTCACTCAGAATTCTCGCTCTGAACTGACCGAGAAAAATAAGGAAACGCTTGCACAATGCATGACCACATAATCCCCATTTCGAATAACTGAATGAAAGGAGAAATAGCAGTTGATCATTCACACATTCATTGAAAATTGGTCAACGATATTTGATATGGTCGAAGTGAGTGAGCTGGGTTGCACGAACAAACAGAGCGAGAGATAGAGAATAGTGATGTGGCATAGTGACCACACGGAATGCATGTTTGATCGAGTTGTTCATCATTCATTTATTGATCGAATGAATGAATAAATAAGGAAGTAAAGAGATAAATGAACGAGTAAGCCGGTACCGTCATCCGTCCGACCAGATTACCACGAACAAAACATTGAACAAAACATCGACCTCTGAAACAAACTCCAAAACATACACGACCACTACGTCGAGCCAGACGAATCACCAATTCATTCGGATCCCGAGCCAAATCCACATCCACGTGATTGGTCGGAATCGAATTCACCTTCCCATCCTCACTCGACTTGTCTTCCAAATTCACATCTGGTTCTTCGAACACGATCGGTTCGGGATTTGTCACACCGTGGAAATTTCCAATGAGACTAGAGCATACCAAACAGATGGTGAGAATAGTGTTCGTCTGCATTTCATCTCCCAGCTCTTCTACTCACACAATCACGGTGAATTGGATGTGTGCGTGGTGAACGATGCACCTAATTCGAGCTGTCGAGTCCAACTTGATTCAATACACTCGTGTCATTCAGTGTATATGGGTTACAAATTAGAACATATTACGCGCGCATCCGGTTGGGTGAGTGTACGGAACAAATTGTTGTTTCTTGCATGTCCTTGTGCGAGTGATACACTAAAGTTGGCAAAGGAAACATCGTCCCAACGGATCGGCTTTGTTAATAGCTAATTTTATTCCCATTTCGTCTAGTTTGTTAGTCGAGTGTTGTCTTTTGGTTTCATGTCGTGTTTTATTGTGAGGTATGTGGTGCATCTTGAAGAATGGTGTTATTCATCATGCGTTTCGAATGGGAATATTTCGTCTTCATTGTGTCTGACCTGACTTGTCATTTTTAGTAAATACCACGTCACCCAAATCAAAGGATTTCACTCCATTCGATTCTCTTTCAAAGCTGGTACGGTTTTCAGATATTTCGTTTGTCAGAAACTTGATTAAAACGAATCCTGCTTTCAAGTAACTTTTATTCAGTACATGTATCTCACACGTTCGCTTTGAATTTGGAGACATTTCTCTGGCATAATTTCTCATCGCGCTCTCTCAGTCCTCCTCCCTCATCCCTCTTTCTCCTTGATTTCAGCTGTTTACCTTTCGCCCCTTACCCTTTCTCTGAATCCGTACCCTTCACTGCTGAAACTCACTATTCACTGAATTTGGAAATGTGGTTTTTTTCCTAATTTCACTCTAATCGCAGCCGTATTACCTATTCACACAAGGACAGCACATGGCGTTTCAAACTACTCAAATCTCGCCAATTTTGTTCTCGTCTCTTAAAAGCGGTGAACATTCTAGTGTTGTTGGTGTTCCAGATTCTATCTGGATTATCATCTTCCTGCAAATCCGATGCTGGCCTATAAATTTCGAAGTTGTCATTATTTGAATTATTGGAAGCTTGAAGTTTTCATATGGCCCCAGAACGATTCGCGAAACCTCATTCTGTGATTTTTCAATCTCCCTATCGACCAAGCCCATCCCCCACGAAGCTATATAAATGACAGAACTCATTGCACTTCTGACTTGTAATGGTGGGTCACCAATAGACTCGCGACTGTGTTCTTCTCTCTCTAACGGGTGGGGTTAGCTGGTCGAATTCCGCACTTAGATTCGATGTGACTGCCCATCCAAAGAGACATGTGGTCCGTTGCATTTCGTTGTGTGACTACGAGACTTGGAGACCCAAGCTAGTATCAGTGCATTTCCAGCTTCGGTGTGAGTTATTGCCATGCTAAGTCACATGCCACATGTGTTGATCGGTTTATCTGGTTTATACATCGAATCTGGCCACCGAATCTTTCGAACTCAACGCAAACGAGCAAAGAGGACAATGGATGCATACAAGAAGAAAATGTATCACACTAATCTTAAGTCGATGGAGGCCCTCACTCATCGAATGTGGAACTTAATCACAATATCTAGCAGTCGTGAAACTTCATTAAACATGCTGCTCCGGTCAACGACCGACTTCCTGCACGACTCACAGTCCGGTGTTTTGTTTAAATCGTGGTTCAAGCACCAAGAGGACATGTTCGCTGTGGACCTGGCGGATAAAGAAGACAAAGCCAAAGTATGTTTTTTCCTGCGAAAACTTAGGCCTGCAGAACATACGCGGTATGTTGATTTGATTTTGACAGATTGACCATTAAATCGGACACTTGATTAGACTACTCAGACTATGAGAAAACTTTGGTGATCAATCTTTCTTTGTTCAATACTCGGAATCCATGTCTGGAACATACTAAACTTGATGTTGACAACCCGGTGACATACACAGAAATCGTCAATTGTTTATGCAGCAGGTTCAAGTTGGGTGCCCTACAAGGAGATCAACTCAGGTTTCTAATCTTCATTTGTGGGCTTCACTCCTTAAGTCATTCCGAATTACGCATTCGCTTGCTGGCCGAAATCGAGTAACAACCAGATAAAACATTGGAACAACTGGCGGATGAATGCGAACATTTTACTAACCGGAAACACGAACAAGCCATGATGGGAAAGCATGAGAAATCAAGCCACAATGTTAACACAGTAGGGGCTCTCAAGCCATCTATGTCAACTCAGAAGTCGCACGCACGAAAACAGTCCAAGACGCCAAAGCTGTCCTCACTCCACAGGTTCTTTGGAGCCTGACATTTCAACAAACTGCCTTCGTTCTGTACATATCAATGCAGATATTATCGTCGTGTGAGCCACAACAAAGGGTCCTGCCAGGCTAAGAATTTACCAACGACCGGCACGTTTCAGTCCATTCAAGCGAAAGTCAAGTGATCACCACGCGAGTGTCCACTCGTTCGGCCGTGTTGCAGAATGTTGATTAAATTATCCCGGTCACAGAATTGTAGTCGCAGACCTCATCCAATCCGACTGAGTGAGTGATCAATTATGTTTCATTTTACGTTAGTTCAATGTGACGATTTCGGTATCAAGTTTTTCGTCATACGAATGCATTTTTAAGCTGGATCGACTCTCGACTCACATGAACAGCTAAATTAATAAACGCGGATAGATTCCACACAATCTGGCATCCTCTGCTTCATTTTGAAGCGATATGCTTTCAGTGTTTGCAATCTCAACTTCTGCAGGTTTGAACGTTCTGTTGACTGGACCTGATAGTCTTTGTTAAGTAACGTCTGCCTGCATGTCATATTTGAAAGCCGAATAATCTCATTCGGGCTCCTTTATTACTTCCGCTTCTTCTCTGCATCTTTCCGGTCTTTCTAGCGTTTTATTTATGAGTAGCTCGGGCTATCCACTTTAGAGGAAACTGCTGGTCTGAAAATGAAGTTCATTTTCAACCATGTCCACCGAACATACTCTCCTTGCTCTATCAACGAAACAACGATATTTTGCATCCACGAAAATTTGAAAACGTGTGTACCCACATTCCACAGTGATTTCCTATATACTGATAAGTGAGAAGAAATGTCATCCGGAATCCTTATATAAACATCCATCTAAATGATCCATTACCCTTGCTGCTGTGTAGGGTGACCATTTGACTGGACATTGTCAATCAAGGGTGCGGAGTATGGTTTATATCTGCCTGTTGATCTACCCCAATATGACGTGGTTCTGCTGCGAAATTGCGTGATACGACCAACTGCACACATCCACAATGATTATCACACTCTACATTAACAATCATCCAGTCCGATTTCAGCTGGACACTGCTTCAGACATATCCATCAGATCCAGATCAAGTTGGTACGACATCCGTCAGCCATCCATTCAACCCACATCACTGACAACCACGATTGCCTGTGGTGGTGCTTTGGAGTTAGCCAGACAGCTCCACCATTTGCGCAGTTACAACGACGAACTGTCCCCGACGCTGAACAACTGAGCAAAATCTGACTTCATCATGATCGGTTCTGACTGGCTGGTGAAACTAGGCCCCGACAACCTGGCGATTGACATATTCTTCCAAAGCACTAATGCTCTACAACAAGGCACAGATAAACCGGTGAAGCAATTCTCCTCATTTTGTGTGTGCGATATTGGTAGCTACACCTCGCAACAGGCCAGCCTACAACTGAGAAAAACAATCAAACTTTTCCTACCCAAAACGTCCAGTACCATACTCAGCCTTACCCGTTTTGGATCACCAGATAAAGCGTCCCCAAGACCAATTAATTTTGGTTCCCGTACCACTTATCAAGTGTATGGCGCCGATCGTCATCTTAAAGAAATCAACTGACAATGTACGATTTTGTGCTGACTTCTCCACCGGATTGAACAATGCATTAGAAGGTCACTGCTATCCGCTGCACATTCATGAACACTTCCGACCAACCTCCATGGTTGCACTTGTTTCGTAATGCTGGATCTAACCGAGGCATATTTCCGGATAGAAGTGACCCCAGAATGGGGAAGTTGCTAACACTAAACACCGTCGTGGTCGTCTATCCGTTCACTGGCGAAATGCTACCGCGGCAATCTTCCAACGTGTAAGGGATATCATGGATACCATACCGTCGGGCCTTACGGAGGGTGTCGGCATACCTGAATGATACCACAGTTTTTAACATCTCGGCAGATAATTATTAGGACCGCTTGACAACAATTTTCGTTGAAGTGATTTTGGGCTGCACCTGCGCAAGCAAGCGTGTCAGTTCTACCTGGACGAATTCAAGTATTTCCGGTTAATTTTCGAAACCGATGACCGTCATTCAGACGCGGAGAACTTCAAAGAAATCCAGCAAACGCCCACACCAAGACTTTTATTATTTTTTGATTTAATTAGCAATGACGATGCTTTTCTACCATACATTCATTGTGTATGCATTCTGCTCAACTGTCTGCTGCAAAACGAGTAGACATGGTGCCAATCACATCAAAGTTCATCAACTGTTGACGCGGGAAGTTTTGTCGATCAAATTATTTCTATCCACTCACGTTCAAATAAAATTGGATATTAGACGATTGAATTCTTTTCAGTTCAGTTTTCTAAACCATTATTCACGTGCAAGTTTGGTCTGAATTTGGTTGTTCCCCTTTCCTCATGGCACTGTTTCACCGAAGGAGACCTAGAGGACGAGAGCGGATAACTGGGGAAGGTTATGTGCGCGTTTATCAGTTTTACAGCAACACATTTCCAGCACATTCTATCAAATCTAGGAGGATCCCACTCGAGATTGCTTTATGTATGACACAGTTTACTCCATGTACTACCGCGCAGTTAGATTCGAAGTCTCAGACAATGAGACCTCTATCTAATGTCCCTACCCTACTCCTCAGCTATACTAACAATGTCCTACCTCGAGCATATTCATTCCTAGTACTTTATTTTCATGTTGCAAAAACATCCAAACACATCTACACTGTCGTTCGAATCACTTCGGGACGACAAGTCCTTGTTTTGGTTAAGTATAATATGAAGCATAGTGGAACGTGTGGTAATTCGTTCACACATTCCACATCAGCATTACCACTCACATCCTCAGGCGATTAAAATCAGTTCGTCGCATTCCGATGAACAAACACATTGGTGGACGAATTTGGAAATGATTCTCCATCGGATGACCACATGTGTATTTTATACATTTATCTGATTGGCAGTTTGATCAGTATTGTATTGCATTGTATACACTTTTGCGTACATTAAATAATGTCGCTTTTCAGTGTCTTTTTGATGTGGCCCTCTGAGTAATTTCTCTTTATTTGTCCGTAAGCCAAATACTTTCCATTTATTTGTGGAAGAAGCTATCTACTTCATGACTCAGCAAGCAATAGAATGAAATCAGTCCCACCAAAGGAGGAAAAGACAACAGGGTCTCCATCAGAGAGCCAATGTGAAACACTAGGATCAGTGAAGAGTGCGTTCTAGCGGTGAGAAAGATAATGACGATAGATAGGCAGAGGGGGAAGCATATGAATTGAAAAACAAAGGGAAAGGGTGTTGAGAGGTCGAATGACAGAGTGTGATGAGAAATTATGCAGGAAAATGTCTTCTCATCCAAATCATAAAAAGGAAAGCATGGGTGGAAATTATTTGATGCAAGTTTACAACAGGGTTCGAATAAATCAAGAGTTAGACAAACGAAATAGCTTACGGTAGAATCTGCCTCGGAAGCGAACCGAAAGAAGTGAAATCCTTTGATTTTGGTTCAGCTGAAATTACTTGCAATGACTGGTGTTATAAAAAATAATGCTTCCCATGTCGAACCGAACAGAAAATCGACACGCTTCCTCACGTCATGCCAAATACCACACAATAAACCACGACACGAAACCACAAGACAACACTCGGTATACAACCTGGACGAAACCGGAATTAAACGTGCTATGACAAATGCGGATCCGTTCGAGCCGAAACTTCCATTACCAAATTTAGTGTATCACTCACATACGGACAGGCACGAAACAAATTGCCGTTCCGCGCAAATTCATTCAACCATTTCGACGAACGAACAATTACGAAGGAAAGTGTATTTACATTATTTAGTGAATTAGAATACAACACGAAATCTACCGGCACTCAATAAATCTCATCTTGCAGGTCCAGAAATCGTCGGCCGATCCCCACAACTACTGCGACACACGATCCCTAGACTCACACAATCGTATTAGTGAATTTGTCTTGTGCCAACTTTGAACTAGTCGTCAAATAGTCAACACCAGGACTGGCCTTTTAGTTCAGGCACTAAATATTCTTCTAAATAAGCTTGCTAAAACGTCGGAAAAGATTCACGAATACTCTTTCTGAGAAACTAGTGACTCAAGTGGCAGCCTCTCCAGCAGCAGCACATTAGGTAGCAGGGAAATTGGATGCCCTGGAGCAACAAATAAATACAATCCAGATGCAAATCAGTATACTCAAAAGGATCAATAAACGCCGCTGTGCACGCTCAGGATCCCAGGCTGATATTCCCGAAGACGACCTGTCATCTGACAACCCCATTTTCTAATGCTATCGCCGATTGAAGCAGGATGCACAAAAATATATTGTCCGTGTTTATTTCACAACACACAATCATCTGGCAAAGGCATCAGGGAAACGGCCGACCCAGCCAGTGGTGGCGACGACTGCAACTGGCTATTCACAAAGTCACTCGTTTTTCATTTTCGGCAAATCAACCAAATTACGGTTTCTCGTCAGAGCAGACGCAGAAATTGGTGTAATCCGTGATAAGTGCTACCTGCAACCATCCATCTTCGTCCTCCAAATGTCAAACAGCGCAACGATCTACACGTTCGGCTAACGTTCGTTTCACAGTGAGCTCGGTCTTAGACGTTGTTTCCTCTTGGTATTTATTACTACTGATATCTTAGAGATTATCTAGTTAACAGATTTTGATCTTCTGGCTAATATGAAAAACAAATTCTTGAAGGGAAGTGAAAAGACCCTGTCGACCCAATATTAGATCATTACCATCATTTTTAATGGCATTCGTGCACCTCTGCCGACCTCCGAGATTTACGCGTCATTGTTGGCAAAGTATTCTCAAATCGTTCCTCTCCTGGCTGCGATCTAGGAGACCAAACACCGGGTCATTCAGCACATCATCATTAAAGTGCAGTACATTTTCACTTGCTCCATATGGTTCAGTCCGAGAGGCTACCAATAGCCATGGCCGAATATGAGCACTTCTTGGCTCTTGGGATCTTACGCCCTTTGTGTATTCCATAGGGTTCCCAAACAAACTCCATGAAACTCGAGGCCTTACGGTGAATTTTGCACCCTAACAACACAACTCCCGACCGTTGCCCAATCCCTCATAGCTACAATGTTTCTTTCGGTTTGTCTGCTGCACTTTTATTTTCCGAGACTGATTTGGACAAAGTTTAATACCAAATTCCGGTCGGATCAGAGAATATCTTAATAACCGCCAATACTGCACCTTTTGGTTTTACTGAATTTATTCGCATGCCGTTCCAACTGATGAACGTCCCTCACACGTAACAACGCCTTCGTAGTAAAGGTTTTAGAAGGCTCAGTTTTGTGTCTGCTTACATTGACGATGTCTTTATTGCCATAACAGTTAACGCCAAGCACCTTCGACATCGGAATGAAGTTTTTTGGCGCTTGTTTCTGCATGGCATTTGTATTAACTCATTCAAGAATGTTTTTGGGCTTACAAGCATGGATTTCGTTGGACACCGAATAAACTGTGACATTGTGACCCAATAACGGTGTACCCGTTAACGCCCCACCAGATTACCTAGATCAACGGGTGCAACGGTCCTAAGCTATGACCCATAACAGGTGCCTGTTGGAAGCTATTTTTCTGAACATTTACACTAGGCTCCAACCAGGGTTGCGTAGGTCCGTCGGTGTTCGTTACTCAGTCTCGAGAAATTCTATTGAGATCCACTGCTTGTCCGTTAGGAATTCCTCGCAGGTGCCTTTTCTGAAAAGCATGGGATGAAGAGTATTCGGTAAGCAGTGTAAGCTAAGATGCTTAAGGCCATGCGGTATAAAACCACAGATTTGCGTTTTAAAAATGGAACCTGTGCATATGATACAGTCGACGCGCTTGGGACTGGTTCATTTGCCCGGTACATTCGGTATGGGCGATCAGCCTTTCGCAGCTTTCTCCCTAAATACCTGCATCCCTCCATTTCTGATACGATAAACAGTTATCCGCTTTTTATTGACTCACAGTAAATCGAAGTCATGGGGTGAGTTCATGGTTTCGGAAATCTGGTTACCATTTCTGTCGATTTCAGCAACTGTGATGCACCTGGATCCCTGAGAGCATTACCCAAATCTTGCGTCGCCCCATCAACTAACGCTAACCTCTTACGAGGGCTGCTGTTGATAGTGATCGATAACCGCAGTCTTCTGACTGAGTATTCCCAAAAATGCACGGCTACGTTAACTACCCATCGTCTTACAGGTAACCCGCCTAGGTCGTACTTGATGGTCACCGCAACGGCGATGATGTGACTGCGTGCGTCGGAAAACTCGACATGAAATTTGCACTCGCACGCGGGACTCGCAACCACGGTGACAAGCACGTGGCAAGAATTGGCACATGTGACCCTCCGACCTCGGTCCAGATGAATAACTGACTGTAAGACGTGACCAGAGATATGCTTTTCGACCGCACAACGGGCATAGTTGCTTAGCTTAGTTTGGGTACACAGCATACGGTTTCACAAAACCTGTTACTTTAATATATCCCATTAAAATTTAACCTAATTATGCATTGTAGCTTCGTCCATATACTCTACCGTTTTCAATATTCGGCGGAAAACATCAACCAGGGACGAAGTGGTTAGTAAAGTATCCTAAAATTGTTGATTTTCGGCTTGACATGGTTGGTGAACATTCCAGTCAGCCGGTCAGGGGAGAGATTCATTGGTACATTCAGAAGAGCGGTAATCAAGTCGCGAGGGAAGGAAGAAACGGAAGAAGCCCTGCGACAATTCCTGTTGATGTACGGGACAACTCCAAACCCAAGCTCACCTGGGGGAATCTTAACAGCAGATGTAGTGTTGACCATAAGATGAAAACCATCCACAGTGCTTTATTACCGATTCTACGAAATTATTCCAGGGTGCCGAAAGGAGGTCTGTGTGAAGATTCAATGGCCTACGTCAGAAAGTTCAGACCCAGTCACCCAGGCTGGACTGAGGGGTTCACCCAATGACAAAAATGATCCCAGTTGCATAAAGCCGCTGTGGCAGCCGGCACTTGGATCAAACAGAGAAATCCAAAAGAAGAAGGGTACGTTGCATCCCCGGTTGAAACAAGCACACAAATTCACTTGCAGGATACTACTGGGCTCGTTAAAAATGCCGAACCCGATATTGTCAACGGAAACAATCGATGCAAAACTCCTCTGACGAAGATGGTCCGATCGTCCAAGCCACCGTAGAAGGCAGTTTCGTGTAGACCCAAAATGCGCCAAGTACAAATACCTTTATTAAGAAGGGCAGTGTCAAGGTTGATAACCATTCTAGAGAGTTTGATGTCACAGAATATAGTTCTGTCGCTGTCTTTCCAAAGAAATCTACGTTTTTTCAAGTATTTTGAAATTGACGTTATTTTAAATATTACGCGGTTGAGAATTTTCGCATGCCCGCAACCGAATTCATCAAAACTCGCACTGTGATAGGCTGTTTCGGTTATCCACCAAGGCCACCTCACAAAAACATACAAACGATAGAGCTCACTTGACTCCCGACTTGTACTGGTGGATCACCAACAAATGTGCGGCAGCGCCCTGTGCTCGTCTTTCCTCTTCCACTAGCGGGTTGGGCAACCCGTTCGAATTCCGCGCCTTTTTCTGTTATGTGTGGCTGTTCACTCAAGGAAGCAGTTGTTCCGTTCCATTTCGTCGTGCGACTACGCGGCTTGAAGACTCAGGCCCGATCCATTATGTCTCGAACTTCAGTGTGTGCTCATATCTTGCTAGGCCGCAGGCTGTGTGCTCCTGTACTATCGTGCGACGCATAGTGCTTACGTCTTGCGCTTCAGCGTGTGCGTAGACATATCCAACTGGGCAACGCAACACGACTTCACCTCAGATGATGGTAAACGTCCAGACATTCTTGCATTTTTTATGCAATATCAAACCCAGTACTCTTGATACGGCAGCCAGGACCTAATTAGGTGGGTCATGACTGCAGGACAGCAGATGTTTATGGCAACCAATATCCTGTGAAATTCAACCTTCGTAGATGCATTGATTTAGCGCCGCATCAACTGATGTTTGCGATGCATGCCTGAACATTCCGAATGCAGAGTTCATTTTCTGGCTGTTCGGGTTCGCCGACGTTTATGCACGCATTGATACTTTAGCCGATAACAGAAAACATCTCGGAAAATTACTAACTTCAATGGGAAGCCAACTGGATTTTCTCCCACTTCCATTAAATAAAAGCGATGGAAAAGTTTCCCCTTAAAAACGCAACAAAAACAACAAAAACGTTAAAAGTTAGGTTAAAAAATGCGAAAAACGAGAAGAAATCGGTAACATCAATCAGAACGCCAATCACACTAGAGCCAGCAGTCGTTACCACCAACAGAGCGTAACTGGTTGACGCAACTGGTGTAAGCTCTTAGAAACCTTATTTGGCGATAGTAACAAGAATATCATCGTATACTTTCCAAAAGATAAAAAGGAAACACTTGCAAATTGGCGGGTCGGCATCTTGGAGACCGTACCCCTTTGGACTTTGCTGGGTCTCACGTTTTTCCACATGCGGAACAGATCCCATGCCACCCAGTGAAGCACCACATTTGTTTACGACGGTCATTATTTTGTAGCGGGACAGTGCAGATAGAGTGATCTGATTCTGGTAGGCAAGCAGATTTCTTAACTGTTTACAAAAGAAGCAGTATATTTGGAGATTCGCCGTATGTATATTTGGAGGTAAAGGACAAACAGCTTAATTTTTGTATTTAACGTTGAGCGCAATGACCCGTCGGTTAAAACAACCGACGCAAAAGGGAAAGTTAGTGTGAATGCAGGTAGAAAGGGTATGGTCAGGTTAGGAAAAGTGGGTTGAGCGTCAGGGTTCTGTCTGTCTCGTTGAGAGCCTCATGCAGGTGGGTAGTACTAATTAAATCCTTAGGAATAAAGTTGATTATCGATGAAAGGGTACCTTAGTTTGATAAGCGTGGTAGGAGGGAGAGGCAGTAAACCAGTGGGGAAAATGGAAAAGAGGTGCATCGAAATGCTAGATGTACACTTCAGAAGGAGTAAACAGAACTCCATGAAATGTTTGACCTGTATAGTGCACGTGGTTGAGGAGTGCTCTTATGGGGAAGGTGTTCATCAAATTTCACACTTAGTGATTGGTGATGTGGGGTTGGCATATTCATGGGGGCTTTCCCTTTTGGTTGGTCCTTTAGAACAGATATATAAATCGTACCAGTAACTGGGACCGGATTCAAACCATGCTGACTTAGAAATGTTTGTATCAGTCAACAATGTGGATACTGTTGACCGCTAAGAACACGTCTAAATGTGCTATAGATTGGACAATTACGGAAGAATTTGAGAATATTTTACATAGCCTAGGTCAATTAACCCGGAGGAAGTTGGATCCTAGAATTAGGAAATAGAATGCGAAAGTCGGTGGCAAAGATCATGCTGAGAGGGAAGAAGTAGTAAAAGGTAGTCTGCAAAAAATTTGGTGCGACAATGGATCAGTTTATGAAGAAAGCAGAGATTGATTCTCACACGACGCGGCTATGGGTTTCTAGTTCAACAGCAATACAACTTTGCTTATAGTCATTACAATAGGGGGATCAAGATTTCTCTTTCTGAATAATAATATTGTTAGCGGCATATTTCTGGAACATTTCGAGAGACGTGCTTGGTTGCGTGATCAAATATTACATTGATGCATATCACAGGCTCAAAATTAATTTGGTGGATGCTGGCGAGTGGTAGTGACGATATGTCCAGTCCTGCGAAAAGGCCCTGTCTGGCGACCATCTAAGTCGTGCAGCACTGGCGGAATTGAACTTATCAAGTTCTTCCTTGGTTACAGTGAACACTAAATCCCACATCCACCGATGAATGCGTCAGCTATCTGCCTGCGAAGGTGCGACCAAACTGCCGCACGGATGGCTCATATCCATGAGGACGTGGAAAAGACAAAAAACATCTTAGCCCAGTGAATAGACAATATGCAATGCATTTAACGGCTCGCAAGTGCGATCTGCGGCAGTCGATTGCACGTTAACCCTAAAGGTCTAAATGTCCTTCATGGCACGTATTGCACGGCAGTAGCTCATCCCGCTCTCGTTAAGTAACAGTGCATAAATGGAAGATCTCCTTAACCCAATGGCATCCACCAGCATCGCGTGCCAGAGGATGTACCCGCCGCAGTTCAGCTGGTGGGTGGCGTCAAAAAAAATTACATAGTATCCGTCCACTAAGCAATTCATATCGTGGAGTACGAAAAATGCATATCTTAGCATACTTTATTCACGCAAAACCTTTGACTCGGGTGACGGCGTTCCGACGGTCCATCAAACTTAACTTACAGCGGAGACCATTCATATCCCTACCGTCACTGACCAGTTGAAATTTTACCCAGCGTATCTATATACTTCCCTTGTGCTGCCTGACACTTCCATTAAACTCCTTCTCAAGCGTGAGCCCACGGCTGCACCCATAATAATGCTCGTGACCAAAGTAAAATGAATGATTTTGTTGGAAACAACACGCAACCACCCTATACTGCTTACTGAATGCAAAGACCATGAAACGCCGAACACCGGATGGCTGGATATCCGGAATGAATGATTATTTATTTCAATCAATTACTTATCTGTATCCAGATCGATTTGTACGCGGACTGTGAACACAGCAATACGTAACGCGATAATACGAAAAAAAGAAGCGAACAAGGATGTTCTCGGAGCCAATTCACCGAGATGACAATATGATATTTAGAAAAACATGTAGACGACTCCCTCTAAAAAGCGGAAAAATCGTTTTCAAAATCCCAGAAGGCATTATAAGAAACGCGATAACTAATAATAATATTAAATGCGCCGAATTATACACCCAACGCCAGTAAGCTAATGGGAAACAAGAACAAGTCTCTGCTTCTATCGTTTGGGTTAGAGGGTCAAACTGATGGTGGTTAATGGTATAGTAATAGCTTCT
Source organism: Fasciolopsis buskii (assembly GCA_008360955.1). Taxonomy (NCBI): domain Eukaryota; kingdom Metazoa; phylum Platyhelminthes; class Trematoda; order Plagiorchiida; family Fasciolidae; genus Fasciolopsis; species Fasciolopsis buskii. The sequence continues at coordinate 35,135 of LUCM01002123.1, read as the reverse complement.
GGTGTCGAGGGTGGAATGGTTACGGGTTTTCCGAAGTAGAGACTGGTGAAGGCATCTGAAACAGAGATTTGTTTGGGCGCCTTACTGGCGACTCATTATCAATGTGGTAGGCGTTTTAGCCACGATCGGGCAGTTCCATCAGCAAATTCGTGTAGTTAGAAGGACTTGTTCGCTCATGGAATGTTAGGTTTGGGGATTGCATTATGTGGCCTCGATTTCTAAATGGACCTGCGTCACGAGAAACAGTTTTCGTTGTTAAGTCATGAAGATTTACTATAGTACTCTACTTCAACGTGGCCTGCATAGCAGGTAACAGTTATTCGTCCTAAGATAGTTGATTTCAGCCTTGGGTCAGTTTGCTTTTACGGTATGTAGGAACATGCGAGGATAGGGTCAGAATCTGGATAACGAACTGTTGTTAAGACAGGAGTACAAACGGGACATCTGGGATGAAAAAGGGAAAATATGACAGTTTGGAGGTATTCCTGCAGACGGATATGGTGAGTGCAACAATAAGAACGAGAAATGAAGTGACGTAGAATGAGGCATCAAACGGTGCCACCGTCTCCAGATTGACTGGGCAGATTTTCACACGTATCCGGATGAAGGGGTCAAATGAGGATATTAAATGTTAGTTTGAAAGTACATAAGAATCAGATGTAAATACCTGTCTACTTATATACCCGGCTGCATACGTATCAAACGAGATCAAGTGATCGGTGAAAATCACGTTGACAGTGCTTTATTCATGGAAAAATGTGATAAATGAGTCGGATTTTTCTGCCCAGTGCCACAAGGATATGTAGTTGTGGAAACTGTTGAGAATACAAATAGCTAGACCTTGCTGAGGATGTTGGGATGAGATCCCGAGCGTTATATTTATTTGCATGAAATTAACTTTCAATCAATAACATAAGCCGGACTCCGGCTCATTCTATTGCAATGTAAGGATAGTGCAATTTTAATAGATTTTGTAGGGTTGTTGCTTTCCTACCTTTATTTTTAAAAGTAGTGGAGGCGGGGGAAATCATCTTTGTATTTTGAGGTCGTTTATTTTATAGGGAAGTGCTGTCCTTGAACTGGGGCTAAGACAAAGAACTTACTGCATCACAAGACATAGGAAGAGTTATTTCTTACTTGGAGCCCGGAAACGCACACATTTTACCAATAATTTTGTAAAAAAAAAGCAGAAGTTAATTTGAACTCGAAGCAGCCAAAAGAGATCGAGGTGTAAGTCGTGTGCAACGTTCCAGGTACCTTAGCAATGAAGAATAGCCGAGAAGTCGTTTTGTAAATATTCGTTGAACATCCTTGGTCTCGGGTCTATCACTCGGCCGTATGTTAAAATACACGGTGGAGCAGCAATCCAAGATAGGTCTTAGATGATTTTTATATATTATGAACTTATGTTCCAGAGTTCTAAAGGTTCTGTGCACCAACCCAATTAGTCCCCTGTCCTTTACAACTTGAATCAGGGCGTGTCCTGAGAAGTTGAACGTTCTGGAGTAATGCAAACCCATGTCTGTGATTGTGTGAGGAATATCTTCTTGGTTAATTTCCAAGATTCTTGCGGGGGTGAGGCATTTGTGCGCGAATATGCTGCTTTGTGAGCTGAGAGTTGCGCTCACCAAGTTGTACACCATGAATCAAGCGACAGTAGATCATTTTTACATTGTTTATGGTAGTGCCGAAAGCACGAGGGGAAAACGTACATGCATCTTTTATATCGTCTGCAAACAGAAAACGGATACCATACCTAATGATGTGGAAAATGTTGTTTATGTATAGCAGAAACCGTACTGGACCTAGTACGCTTCTTTGAATAACCCCATTATTGATCGGACAAGACCTGGATAGAGTTCCACTTGCATTCACCATTAGTGTTCTAGATGTCACATAAGAAGTAAACCATGCCAGCAGGAGGGTTGTTATATCGGAGCTTTTAACTTTCACGAGAAGATTACGATGAGACATGCGATCAAAACTTCATCATATCTAAGAAAGTCACGATTACCGACTTTCCGTTGTTGGCAGCCTTCGTCACTATGTTTAAGAAATCAGTTATGCAAGTAATACATGATTCACTCCGAATGAAGTCGTGTTGGCCGGTGCTAATAAGGTCTTGGTCCAATAGGTAAGTTGTTAACCTACTTTATGTTATTCTTTCCACAATAAGTGAGACAACGGGGTGTGATCAATGGGCTTGAAATTATATGCTATCTATTTTGAGCCACTTTTGCAAATCGGAACAGTGACAGATATTTGCCCTTGATGGGGGGGAAATTAAATAAATAAATTTGTCGGCAGTATTGGGTTACCTGCATGGCTAAATTTGAATTGGACGGTCTTATTTTGGACGCCACTGGTTTAATATCATTTGGGTCAAATGAGAATGTGTGGTTAGGGTGGGAGGAATGCAGTGGAGACTGGGACAGTGTCCAGTGTAATCCCAGTCAGCACATGGGGCACTAAAACGCCCCCAAAACGACCCGCTATGGACCGCATTTCAAAGTGGCTTTATATCATAGGGTTTTTGGTAAATTAACTGATAAAATTGTAAATGTAACATTTCTAGTTTCAGTTTTGCTTCAAGGGCTGAAACACAACAGGTATTACTGATTTCATATCTTGGGCAACGCAGTTGATAATTTTAAGAAATGCGGGTAAATAACTACGTGGATAGGCTACGGCTGATGAGTTTCGTTCAAAAAAATTTTTAAAGTTTATAGAATATGCGGGGAAATAGTGATTCAGGCCTCCAATGTTCTAGTGAGTCTTTAGACGCGGTTTAAATGAGGTCTAATTCTGAAGGTCATTCAATCTCGTGACCCACCGGTGGTGGCGTGCTGTAAGTGAGTTTCGCTGTAGTGATCATCGTTTTCGTCCTTTTTATGCTGAATGGAAAAGTGTTTCCTTATTGATTGCGTGCATGTATTATCTGTGCTGAGGGTAACTTGTGGACTTTATTGTTTAACATAAATGTAAGATTTAGGCTAATTGTACGCCTACAAATTATTTGTACTCTTAAGTGCTTAATTACTCCCTGACAATCGTAAAACTTACTTGATTTCTGATGTACATTTTTGTCTAAAGTTCCGTTGTCTAGGCCTTTCGTCGTAAATACTGCCTTAAGGAATGAGTCGACGAATGGCTCCAGATCGTGCTGTTATACGTGGCTACTCCAGAAACGCGATGCGGAGACGAAAAAGAAGCACTGAGGGTTGCTCGCGCTCAGGTAGAACCATTGCAGCCCTCCGATTTTGAACAGTGGATCAGAAATTTATGCGGTGGGTTTTGAAGCTTTTCGTTGTTAACACTACCAATAGGCTATAGTACAGCGTCTGACTCAGAAGTAAAGTGTGTATAATCAGTAGGAGCTAGCTTGGTATGTGCGACTGAGGCGCTACATACCTCGGACAGTTTTTACGGGTAAAACAGTTTTCTCTCACTAATTGATTTTAGTAACGAGAAAATGGAGGAAGAAACTGAGGAAGTAGCCGCATCAACTAGCGGTGCGGTTGATTCTTGGTCATATGATCCTGCACAGGACAACCGTAAGTTGGATCTTTCTTCTAGTGGTAATGTAATTTTAGCTCTCAATGCAGAAGCCCTGTTGCGGACAGAAGGCAATAACGTTATACCTTGGGATTAATCTTTTACTGTATACAGGCTTGGTTCCTGTGGTATCCGTAATTTCAGTCATGCGCCAAGCGGCGTTGCAAATGCATTTATCAGCGGAGACAACCAGAACCATGCTCAGATCGTTTAGGCAAATTCACCTCTAAATACCTATGGACCCAAGGACTATGCTTGGTTCGCCATGGTAAACGGTGAAAAAAGCCGTGGGTACCGGCAGGTATATTCATTTTGGACTGGAAGAGTGTATACGGCGAGCCATGGAAAAGTACAGATGACGCCCAGTGACGACATCAAAATTCAACTGCACTTAGGCGGTATCAGTTTGTCCCGCGGATCATCGCAACAATTATGGCCCATCCTGGCTCGCATAATTCATCCGCTTTTGCAAGTCCGAGTTCGACAATCTTAACGAAAAGCTACGGAACCTCATATATTACGACCGAGTAGTAAGTTGCACGTAGCAATCTACTAACTTTCAAGGCCAAATTCCTCGTAAACGTATGTGCGTCTACATTTGGTGACGGAACTCGGGATGTCATGCGTCATTTAATGACACCATCCGTCTTGCGTCAGCTGAATATGAAAGGTGACCATTGAGAAACGGTTTTCTCTGGCACCGGAGTTTGTGGGTTGGTAATAGGTAAATTCAGTAGTGTATTGCTTCCAAACAATTATGTAGTGTGCCGTATGGGCTGCCCAGGAGCCACCGTGCAAACAGTTCGAAAAAGGATGAAGCCATGCGTCCAACGCTACAGGTACTTCACTCAAGACGACAGCAGGAACTCAAGGCGCATTAGTGTTCAATGTTCCTTGAAAACGGTGAGTCACATGGTAGCTGCTTTTAAAGTGATCTGTATTGAGAATTGAGATATATGTATCCAAAACGAAACAATGAAGACGTATATATCTGTCGATTTAGCCTATGCATAGTATATATATATATATATTTATGTATATATATGGTGTACCGCGCGGCATAATTTCCGCATTCACATAACGTTTGCTATTTTTAATTTATATTGCCACCATAAATATCTTTCGGTAACCATACTTCAGTAATCATACCGTTTCCCATTTTCTTCTCCAGATTGAACAGGATTTTCGGGAGAATTTTTCGCCAGTTACAAACTGAAAGAAAATTAGATCCAACCGATGAAATTCGCGCTCATTGTATATTTCATTTCCGATATTTTATAATAAAAATGCATCTATTGTTCGAAGATTTTTTCTTCTTGGTGGTTCCAGTTAAGCGCGTGGTACTCCGCGAATGTAGAAGTGCACGTCGGAACGCTACAGTGTGTATTAAGTTGCGGAATTCAAGTCCGTCTTAGGCATTCTGCACAAGCAAATAAATTAGTTGCTAATTGCGGTTGGGAAATTATAACTAGGCTTTACTTGGGACTACAAGAACCGACTTTGGGCGATTTCCGAAAACGACCCAAAATGGTCCCATTTTTGTTTCAAAGGGGTACATTTGGGGTCTTTCTGGGGACTGTTTCGGATCGTCTTGGGGGCGTTTGTGCTGACTGGAAACGGTTACCATAGGGGAGGCAAAGAAGTTATTGAACACCTCTGATATTAGCAGTGGGTTATTTGCGCACATTTCCCCGAATGTTTCATATGTGATGTGTGAACTAATTAGTTAGTTGTTAGTTTTCAGCAAATTGGCCAGTGTTCCAGCCTTGTTGGTGGAGTGAAGCGCTTGTAGTTCCTTCTTTTTGAAGAGAATCGAGATAGGACTTAATCTCGTTTTGGAATGTCAGAGCAAAGACTTGTTCGTTTCATTTTTACTTGGATTAAAGAATATTTTTTCAAGGTGCTCTAAGATAATGGACTTTCGGGATCTTGCCACACTGGGTTGGAGCGATTAGATCAGGTCACTGACCCAGAGTTGCGTAAAATTGGTTGGTGACCAGTTTGCGATCCATCAATCGGAAGAAACTGTTTCAATTTCGGTCACGAATTACGGAGCAGAGACAGTCGCATTTGGCTCCGTGGAGTAATTTGATGGGAACTGAGGAGGAGTTAATAGTGATTGGCCAGCAACATGGAAATTAGTATCAGTTAAGTAGAAGTAACCGGAGTAGCAGTTATGATGATTAAGAAACCTCGATAGATGAGGTAGCGGGAGATGGCTTTAATGCCGTGACTTTCTTTAGTGGTGCTGAAAGGAAGCGGTTGATGTCAAACCTAGTTGACCATACCTTCTGAATAGCGTGATCTATGGGGCCTTGAATGACCTAAGGTAACAGGAAAAACTGTGCAATTATTTGTGAGCCTGACGGCGATCTTATGAGGTTGAAGAGGGTTATACGCCTTACCTGGATTCCTTCTATTGAGGAGGGTCGCGGCATCGCTGGTTAGAGAACGCCTCTGACCTTAGTGTCAAGCTCATACTGATCATTTGGGGGCCAGTGTCCTCTGTAGGGCAAAAGGAACGTTGCGGTGAACTACAGTAATTGGTTTTGGCGATCGTAACGTATGTTTTGCGCAGGCTGAACCGGTGTTTCAGACTAACGGGAAAAACCAACGTTAATTTTTGCAACTACGAAGGTTGAATTTCACAGGATATTGGTTGCCATAAACATCTGCTGTCCCGCAGTCATGACCCACCTAATTAGGTCCTGGCTGCCGTATCAAGAGTACTGGGTTTGATATTGCATAAAAAATGCAAGAATGTCTGGACGTTTACCATCATCTGAGGTGAAGTCATGTTGCGTTGCCCAGTTGGATATGTCTATGCAAACGCTGAAGCGCAAGACGTAAGCACTATGCGTCGCACGATAGTACAGGAGCACACAGCCTGCGGCCTAGCAAGATATGAGCACACACTGAAGTTCGAGACATAATGGATCGGGCCTGAGTCTTCAAGCCGCGTAGTCGCACGACGAAATGGAACGGAACAACTGCTTCCTTGAGTGAACAGCCACACATAACAGAAAAAGGCGCGGAATTCGAACGGGTTGCCCAACCCGCTAGTGGAAGAGGAAAGACGAGCACAGGGCGCTGCCGCACATTTGTTGGTGATCCACCAGTACAAGTCGGGAGTCAAGTGAGCTCTATCGTTTGTATGTTTTTGTGAGGTGGCCTTGGTGGATAACCGAAACAGCCTATCACAGTGCGAGTTTTGATGAATTCGGTTGCGGGCATGCGAAAATTCTCAACCGCGTAATATTTAAAATAACGTCAATTTCAAAATACTTGAAAAAACGTAGATTTCTTTGGAAAGACAGCGACAGAACTATATTCTGTGACATCAAACTCTCTAGAATGGTTATCAACCTTGACACTGCCCTTCTTAATAAAGGTATTTGTACTTGGCGCATTTTGGGTCTACACGAAACTGCCTTCTACGGTGGCTTGGACGATCGGACCATCTTCGTCAGAGGAGTTTTGCATCGATTGTTTCCGTTGACAATATCGGGTTCGGCATTTTTAACGAGCCCAGTAGTATCCTGCAAGTGAATTTGTGTGCTTGTTTCAACCGGGGATGCAACGTACCCTTCTTCTTTTGGATTTCTCTGTTTGATCCAAGTGCCGGCTGCCACAGCGGCTTTATGCAACTGGGATCATTTTTGTCATTGGGTGAACCCCTCAGTCCAGCCTGGGTGACTGGGTCTGAACTTTCTGACGTAGGCCATTGAATCTTCACACAGACCTCCTTTCGGCACCCTGGAATAATTTCGTAGAATCGGTAATAAAGCACTGTGGATGGTTTTCATCTTATGGTCAACACTACATCTGCTGTTAAGATTCCCCCAGGTGAGCTTGGGTTTGGAGTTGTCCCGTACATCAACAGGAATTGTCGCAGGGCTTCTTCCGTTTCTTCCTTCCCTCGCGACTTGATTACCGCTCTTCTGAATGTACCAACGAATCTCTCCCCTGACCGGCTGACTTTGGATGGTACGAAGGCGAAACTTATTTTGCGCACAGTTTTGCCTGCCGAAATCACGGAGCAGCTCCAAGGGGAACTGAGATCCGTCTTCTGACACTATTTGATCTGGCGGCCCGTATTCAGAAGGCAAACGTTGTAAGACCGTGGTGGTGCCAGAGGATGTGGTTGAGTTGATTGGAATCACTTCCATCCATTTTGATAAGGCATTGACAAGTATCAAATAATGAATGTCTTTATTGGTGCCGACACACTAACTTGCAGCCTGGACTACGTCCGTTTTGTGGTCGGCCATGACGCATGTCTGCCTTGATGGAATTTTGGCCGCATCCGTGCTGAAGACGGGAAGGGCTGCATAGGATACTAGAAGTTTTGTGCAAAAACTTCTGACTGCTTTTTTCAATTGCTGAGTGGCCTGTTACCTGATGCATCAACCGATGCCTTCCTCAAAACCTAAGGGAAACAGTTTCGCTAATGTACTTATGTTCTTCCGAGACGTCTGAACGCGTTTGCAGACTGTGTCAATTGGCAAGTTGCTGAGGCCTAATTCCCCTAGTCAGTCACTGGCGAGCAGTTTGCTGTCGGATTTTGATACGCAGCACAGCGTTGAGATCACTTGGTCGTTGTACTCGACAGTACACCGGCGCTGTCCGGCAGCTTTCAAAGCACCAGCAAAGGCACTTGCGGCCGTCATTGATGTGGGTTGGATAGGCGGCTGACGGATATCGTGCCAAATTGAGTTGAATTTGACAGATACGTCTTAAATTGAAGTGGATGATAGCTTATGTTAACTGTGACAAAGGTTCTGGGGTCAGCGGCCTATAATCGACAGGTTGCTGCAAGTCTAAATACTGGTGCGGCCATCAGCTGGCTTTGGCCTCACTGGGCTGAAACGAGCCGGTCATGAAAACCTCTTGATCTGGTAGAAACCCTTTTTGTGGCAAACAGGACGACATTTTTTACACTGATGGGCGTGAAAAGGGACGAAATTTTTGGAAGTGCCACGCTTCAGAGAATCTGCGAGGCAGGTTGTGTGACTTGGGCTGCTGACGTGCGTACGACCTCTGAGCTGGTGTGGGTAGTTTCACAGCTTTACGGCGACATATACTCAGGTGATGTTATAAGGTGGTCGAAAATAGTAAATGTCTGAAAGATGGAATGAAGCGTCCACATATACGCTGTGCATTTGCTGTCATGGCAGACGCAGCAAGGATCAAACCTGAGAGTTTTGGTCCAGGTGAAGTCGATCATCCATCAACTGCGCGATTCGCCCTGAAGTGGTCTCCCAACTTTCTGGAAAGAACTTCAAAACCCCAAAGCACCTGGTAGCCGAATTAAATGTGTGGCCCAAGGTAGAAAACGATTAAACCCCAAATTCTGCAATATAATTCATGAGTTAGAAATTATGACATGGACGAGCGTACGTTTGACAGTACTTCACATTCGCTATCCCGCCAAAATGTGCTCAGAAATAGGAAATAGATTTGCAGTAAGATGGACTCTAGATAAAAGAGATTAAAACAAACTACTTATCCCGTGATTCAAGGGAGTACGAGTAGTTTTGCAGGCTTGATAAGTTCCATGAAACACCTGCCTGAGCGCAGCAGCCAAAAATTAATTTAACCAAACGGAACGTCTGAAGTCGACCGACGTGAGCGACAGAAAAAAGTGGGCTGTAAATAGGCAAGCCACCTCAATTCAAGTGGCCCGTGCTTGCACCAAATGTCCGTAATCTTAATCACAGAGCACATGAACAAAACAATAAAGGGTACGCATAAGGAGCAGCAAATTGACGTCGACCAGAAACACTGTCATTAAGAGTAAGTTGAGTGCGAATCTTCTGGTATCGGGAGAGGATTAAACAGAGGGGAGGAAGGAATTTTCAATCAACCTGGACAATTCACCAGCCGCGAAATTCCTCCATTTATCATGTGGCCAAGAAAATCAAGCGGTTCGTGCTCTCCTCCCTACTTACGCTTCGGGGACACCGGAGTTCACGGGACTTACAACAGCCCGCCTACATACACCCTAGCGTCGAACTCCCGTGACTAGCCTCCTCCCTCTGATAAGCACAACTTCCAGGTGTCTCTACGCAGAACGTCATTAGCCGTCCGGACAAGAACTGTTCAAACCATTCTGTCCTCGTCAACTCGATAATCTATCATCCCCGGTGGCCACTGGCCTCGGTTCGGTGTTTCTGTGTCAATCAGGAGCATATCACCCCCATCCACCTGCACTCTCCAAGTTTCTTATGATCGAAGCGGATCATACTGATTTTCAGCTATAAAGCACACCCGACTAAGTTGGTGACGTTATCGCCGTATATCTCCCACAGCGCCCCTTGTCTACCCAAAACCCTCCTCAATGCCATGATAAAGGGGTCCGTATCCAGCTTAGATACGACCCCCTCGTCAACCGCAGGTGTTTATAGGCAGATTAACAAGCAGCCACATTTCTTTTCCCACCTCCGGCCGTTTCGAACAGAGATGAGGCTAAAGTGGTCCTTCCGTCCAGAACAAGGGCGGTGGTGCCATCTGCCATCAACCAACGAGGGTGGTCATTCCGCGGCATATTGCAAATCTTCGTATCACTCTTCTCACGGCACGGTCCCTCCTCACGATCCATTAAGGCTGTCTGGTAATTGCTAACCGGTACGTAGTGCCCATGCTTCCTTTCTTACCATGGCAGTAATACAATAGCAAGTCTGGGTGACGACTGAGCATGAGTACTTGATGCTTGCGACTAGCTGAATAATTCGCCCCTAATCGCTGGGCATTGGTCCCACCATAATCTTTCTTTACCTATCCTCCTGCCTGAGCGGTCTTCGGACACTTCCTTCTGTGCCACCCTGATCTTTCTGAGACTTCTTAGATCATTTCTTCAGGTGACAAGTTATTCATTCTCACTATCTCATCGTTCTGGTGATATGCTTAGCACGGATATGAAGCAGGAATTTAGTCAGCCACGCCACAGTTCCCTGCAGTCTCAACCAATCTGAGTATTGCCGCAAAAGTTGCCACAGACCTGGAAACGTAATGACAAAATTAATTTCGGACTACCTTTTTTTAAATTCTACTCCATCAAGAGACAGTAGAAGTAGATGGGTGGGATGGGGTATGTAAATGTGCGGGAACGTTCTACCAGCTAGCCAAATTCGCAACTGACTCGCACGCAACACCCCTCTGGATGCGAAGTCGGTGACGTCGTCGTCCAACTGGATATGTCTCCGCTGTGACAGTGTGGCATATTGATGGACGACCTTTGGACGATTGACCTGTAAGGTAGTAAAGCGCGGACATGCAGCAAAAACAATGGTTGTGTCCGTCTCGTACCACATTTTGGGTCTCAATAGGTAGAGCTCCCTTTGACAACTCTCCAACTTTGACCCGGAGGATCACCGCCGGAACCTCAAGCCGAAGTACCGTTCCAGGTTTTACAGGTGCCAATCTTCACTTGTTGAACAGTAAAAGACGCTATATTGATTAGTTTACGGGCCTCGATCAAGAGTACACCACGGCACCGTATTCGTCCTCTGATGCGTCACAAAGCCCATGTAACTCTCGACGCTGCTTCTTGCTTCCCCAGTGAGTTTCTCGGTATCGAAGTCACCCCAGTGTTCCGCATAAACTTAACCCAGTCTTCCCAGGTGGCGACATTCGGTTGTTTAAGGGGTCGATCCCAACCTGGGCCAAATTCGCACAATTTTTGGTTTGCTTCGTGGTGAGGCGCAACGAAGCAACCTACAATAGTGGATCAAACAGGAGGGACACGTCTAACGGAACACCCTGCATGTTAGTCGGTTTGTTCCATGGCTTCGAATGAAACGTAATCTCACCGTTAATTTCGTCTTATGGTAATCCTGTTGCTTTCTGTGATACCGCCCCAGCCGATGGAAGTGCCGCTACACTAGCCCTAGCATCCCACCCTACAAATACGGATGATAACTTTGACGGATTGGAGTTTTATTTTATAAGTCGGAGGCCTCCCTTGTATAGTAGTGCACTTACGTTCCCCGCAAACGTACCCGCCTCGATATCACTGGCAAAGGACGTTAGAAAATCGTCAACGTAGAAATCGGTCTTTATTGCCTTTGGCACTGCTTCCTTACAGCCAATGTCAAACAGTTCGGCGATTTCGAACAATGTGTAGTTGGCGCAAAAGGGAGACGACCTCACTGTAAATGGATGTACGGCCGCTCGCTACTAATGAGATTCCACTGGCAAGTCTCCGTGTGGCCACCACAGGATTCGGAGTGCTCCCCTGCAGCTCCAAGGTATCGTCACCCGCAAAAAATTTCTTCGACGTCGGCGGAAACGGACATTCGTCTCTTCCGAAACAGCAGTAATATCCCCGGGCAAATCGCCATTGTGTCTGAACCCTGGTAACGTATGCCACCCGGCGACCATCCACAGTGCTTGGCGCGGCAGTCTAACACTACGCGCAGCTTCTCTGGCTCTCTGGAGTTCAACACTGAGTGGTGCGGCAGATGCAACCGAGGCTGATAATCGCGCCTTTACTGATGCAAGACACTTCTGCGGCTTAGCCCTTTTCGATGGTCCTTTCCATGGATTGCGCTCACCTTATGTCTGTGTCCACCTTCCTTACCAAATTACGCTGCACCCGATGTATCCTCGCAGATGTGACCTCGTAGTTGACACGCCTGTTTTTCTGCGACCTTCCATGTCAGGATAACGAACTGACTGCCTGTCTGAGTATTTTAGTTGACCGTAGGAATGCCTTTCGCATATTCCACCCGATACCCTTTAGCCAGCGACTTCACGTCCGCAAAATCTGTTTTTAATCCCTCGCCGGTTATTTCGTCAACCCAAAATCTCCGCTGGATACGCAGTTGACCAGTTTAGGCTCACAAGCAGCTGACCGAATACTACCCGTCCCAACAAGTTGCGCGCGGCAAGTAGGCTCTTCCTGCCATCCAGCCTCTCTTACAGAACCCAGTGGGTTTCCGTGACTTCGCATCCGTTCATTACTAGGACGCCTACTTCGGTTTCTTCAACTGAAATATCAGCGAACTGAGACCAGCCTCTAATCCCTCAGGGCACCTTTCTGGTCGGCCTCATTGTCGACAGCTTCCTGACAGCGATGCCACTTTCGATATTCACTGGCTCCATCTCGTCCACTGGCAACGCTTGTTATGTATTGTTCACCGAGTTGATCCTTGCGGTCTCACTAGCCGTTTTATCGTCAGCGTCTCACTTCTTTGCCTGAGACCTATCCGGGTTAGCATACCTGACCCGATGAGCGCCACCTCAGATCCGTTATTCAACACTGTGTATCCTATTACCCCACGATCCTCGGACCTCAGCTTGACGGCGCAGTCATTCTGCGACATAGTTGCCGTGCCGGTCATTTCAGCTCGCTGATGGGATCTCGGAACGGTCGTTTGCAGTGCTTGATGATGTTGACAGCCGCAACCCGCTAGATTGCACTTAGTTTTGTTACTGCACTCTCCCCCGCTGACTGCCCCTTAGGAAAACATGGCATAAGCCTAGTCTTCGGACCACTTCCCACAAAGCTACTTTCCCTAGACCCAGGAATACAGATCACGTTGTCAAGCGATGTCCTACCTTGCACCGTACGCACGGCGGTGATCTCTCCTTATCACCCCGTGTCGTGAGGTTCACGTTTTTGTTTGGACTAGGGTTGCGGGTGTTACCCCTTCGCGAGGTGACTCTAGACTCGAAATTCTTTCTGTTCCTTTCCACCAACTGCCCAAAACTGCACCGGACAATTCTGGCCATTGATGACAGACTCAGTCAGTTTTCCACACGTCGGTTTCCTTCCATTCTGAACTAGCTTTTCTACGCTCCGTACTCATCTCGATTAAAACGGGTACGGAGGTTGCTTAAGCATTGTAAGTGAGTTAAGGTCGGCTATATACTTCAGTTGCTGTAGGGCTATCTTGCCGCTTTCCACGCGCATTGACAAACCAGGGAGTCCACCTGCAACTAATCGAGTGATTTTAATGCCTCCAAACTGCCCATCTTGCAGCGACCGGGCAATTTCGTGTGGGCGACAAAAAGACCATTCAGAATCCCACACGCTTTCTTATGCCCAACCTCGGGTGAGAGCATGACGCCCTATCATATTGCTTTCCACGCATTTCCCTTAAAATAATGCTGCAGGTACATAAGACGCCGCCCAACTTGGCGCGTTTCGTGCACCATATAGGTTTGGGATTGTCTTATACACTTCCATTACTGGGTTTGATGCCCACAGAGTGACAGGAGCTTAACTCCCAGCAGGCACGTAGCTTTGAGGTGAGTGTCAGCGCGTGGTTCGAAATTTTGCTGAATTCGTTTTCCTAGCTTTAACCGGTTTACCTACTTATCGTTCAGTAGAAGCCCGTTTGTATTGTTCGGAAAAATTCCGCAAATTTTTCTGCATATTGCTTTTGCGCCACTTTTGTCTCCTATACATAGTCCGTTTTTCTCACTCGAATTAGATGTAACACCATGCCGCAGTCAAACCTGTATGAAGATTACAACCAGGAAAACAGGCGTGCCATGATCTGTGCCTAACTCGCAAACAGGAAACTGTTCGGCAAAGCGAGTTGATGTATTTCACGAAATAAATAAGAGATTTGAAGACTTGGAGAAACGATTGATCAGCGCTGTTGCCCAGCTGACTTCAGCTGAGGCGGCGATCACCAAGTTGGCTCCATTCTCCCATCTCATCGAGCCTTCGTCAAACCCCTCCTTACACGACCTTGCTAGGGCTAGTCGACTCAGTGTCCTCTGAATCACTCAGACGTATCCGGAACATATACAAAGCTGTAATTTTCAATATTCCAAATCTCCAACCGCTGGGAAAGGTCAAAGAAAACATATTGAAGGCGTGTAACATGGATCACCATCCTAGTCACTGTGTGAGACTAAGAAAAAAGACCTAACGAAAATCATGCCCGCTCCTGATGCAAGTCCAAGACGAAAAAGTCGCCCGTGAATTCATCAGAAAGAAAAATACCATCGCTGTAAACACCCTGTACAAATCTATAAGGATTGCGGAGGATAAAACACCTCTCCAACGTAAGGTACTTGGTCTCCGAAAAAGGAGCACCCCCGCCTCCCCCAGCGTGCAAACAATTAGCCCCCCCTGTTCACGATCACAAACCCCAAAACCCCCTCTTAAACATGAAGTTGGCTTAGATAAGTCACTCTCCCCACCTCCCATCCATCCTCCACGTAAAAAATTTCACCTTGAACCGTTGATTTCAGGGTGCAAGTCACCAATGCAGTCATCTGCAACCCCATCTTTAAAGTCCCAGCGGAAAATCGCAAATGGGGCGGTCGGTATGGTTAGAGCATCAGGTCTGCCCACTCTAACCGCCAGCCCTAAAGCTGGTCCTATTGTTCCTCTCGCCCCTAGACCCCAACCCACCAAATACACCCCAAATTTGTTGCCGAAAGGGACGCTGTCGGTGCCATCTACGCCCAGGAGGCCACAACACGCACCTCGTATCACACAACTAAGAAAAGCTGATCGAAATTTCAGCATCACTCTAGTAAACAAACCAACAACCCCTGGAACTCCATACGCGCCAAGATATCGAAAGCAGATCAGATCCTTCAAGTCCTCCGGTTTCCACCTTTCACACCCCAAAACAGCTACCCAGCTTCCCTTACATGGAAAACTATTAGACCAAGCTTGTCTCTCCCCGCCGCCTTCTAGGGATACCGTCAGGTACCACTCCATCACGCTACACCTAGCCCCGCAGCAAACTCAATGGATGCCACCAAACCTACAACAGAACAAAGTGTATTTCAAACCCGGAAACCAAGTGAACTATAGACCACGTTTGCTGCCTCCCCCTGATTACCCATATCTCCCATATACCCTAACAAGTCCCCCATTTCACAGCTCTGTGCCTTTTCTGCCAAACCCTTTTTTCTCCCTAAACTACCCGCCTCCTGCCCTACCTTCCATGCTAATGGCCCACCCTACTCTCCCTATGTAACTGAAGACGCGAAGGCAAACATGACCTCGTCGGAAGTGCCCCGTGTGGCTGAATGCAACGTGGACGGATTACATAATCCCGGCCCACGAGTGAACTATCCATCAGAATCAATGCCAGACTCGCCAGACAAGTCATCTACCGTCCGCTTCCAGTCATATTGCCTTGGGCCGACGATTCCCCATTCAAATGATGCAACACTCCTCCAGATAGAGGAGGCCCCCAATGAAACAAAATTGGTTGAAATTAAGAAAGTTGACTCTCCCCAAGACGGTAAACAAACAAGAAACCGAGCTTCACTCACCATGTCGCCCATCAGCGCAAAGGGCTCTTCAGGAAAATTTTCGCTACTATTGTTGAATGCACGCTCCATGTTAAAGAAAATTAAATATGTCCATCTTCTCACACTCTCGTCAAACTTTGATTTCATACTTATCACCAAGACGTGGCTAAATAACCACACTCCTGACAACGCCATAATAATTCCCGGCTATAAATCCTTCAGGAAAAGCCGGGAAGCCCAGCGTGGAGGTGGCTGCCTTATCCACGTCAGAGAATATATACCAGCTACTTTGTGCCAGGATGCTAGCAGGCTTCCAGCCCTATAAGATGCCCATGTGCTCTTCCGCTGCAGCTCATTGCTCACGAACAGTTCTAAAAATCTTCGTACAATACTGCAGAACGGATTGTCCAATTTTTACTTCTGACTTGCCCACTTGTGCACTGCATACTGCTTTTCAGTTTCTCATAGTGTTTTAAGACTAATTCTAAGTGTCATGTATCCTCCTATCAATTTTTCTTTCTGTTACTCGCACTTACTCTGCATCGTCCGCGTAAAACTTAATCTTGTCTTGCGCATGCCTCTCGCAGTATATATTATTATTAGTATACTCCAGCAGAAGTTCCACAAACCCACACGCATTCAAAGGATCAGTCACTTAGTCACGGCTGTATTTCCTAAAGCTCGCTGTTTGCAATTATGGTATTTCAAAATATTCGATATCTCGAAATATAAATTCTTCCAGATTTTAAAGCCGTGGGAAACGGTGGATCTGATCAGTAGAAACACAGTAGCCTTATAATAATTAAATCTTGCCTAAGATTAGCCTTCACCGCATGATCTAGGAGACTAATATTCGAAAAGCACATGACTGAGGAAGCAACAAGCAAATTCAGCAAAAGTTTACTAAGACCATTCTTCTTTTTCTTCTCTTTCCCAGTCCATACAGTACTGCTTGGATAAAAACATGCTCCGTGCTGGCTCGCCTGCGACTATCCACTTCTGGAATAATGACGTCTCACTTCCCCTTTGTGCACCATACTCACATTCCCCTCTTCACCTCCCGAGTAAGCCGGCGTTACCACAATGGTGCCGGGCGCGATCGTGTCCACCGCTTTGGCCTCTAGTTCCTACGTATGCGTGCACTATTTTGTACTGGTTTACTTCTGCTCCTTGCCAAAGTTCTTTTGCCAAAACCATACAAAACGGAATGACGGGGAAGGTATTTACATAGGCATCCGATATAAGCTGATGTTCATACTGCATCTCCTAATTCGAAAATAGCTGGAGATCGTCCTTTCTCATAAATTTTTTTATTCTGCTGCATTTGGCAATAGAGCGGCGCTGCTGGCAACTGCTTTCCACGTGAGCCGACTAGAAATTTCCTCATTTGATTTCGGTTTTTCTTTATTTTTCAACCACGCCCACATCACCGAGATTCCTGAAATCAAAACTGCCCAAACAAACCTTATGGATTATTCGTGCGATTAAACGGTTTTTGTCCCTTCTCAGCCGCCGCCTGCCCTGTCAAGCGGACGGTGCCTCTAAATTTTCCACGTTTTATACTGCTAGTGTCCGTTCAGTATACTGTGCACCAGACTATTTATTCCACAAGCAGCTGCCTCCAAATTTTTCGTTCCTTGATTTATTGCGCTTTACTTTATCACGCGGTATTTATTCTGCCAAGTGAAATTCGCTATCATTCCCCACATTCAGAAAATGTACCACCTAAAGAGAATCTCCGGTGACGTTTTCAGTTAATTTCGGTTTGCTGCCTGCATGTGGCGGCCTTCGAGATGCGCTACAATAACACCGAGCGATACGGACGAGAAGTCCAGTTGGACTCAAACACCCCGCGTAGAAATTCGATGATTTTTATACCAAACGTGACCTGAAGTAAGTATTATTAACTATTATTTGGGCCCCCAACGTTTGCGTATGAGTGCTTGCCTTTTTCCTCTCTTTTCACTATCGTCGCACGTTGCGATCATATGCGTTGCATGCTCTTGGCACCGTCCAAAATACTACTATATGCCAATGTGTGAACCGTCATATCTTAACCCGCTTTGGCTTCGCCGACTGGGGATCAACCACACATTTCTATGCAACCTTGCCAGCAGCTCATCTTGCAAAACTGCCACAAAATTGAGGATCAGTTCCAGTTGCGCTTTTTGATGAGTAGAGTGAGTAGCGCTGCCTCACTTTTTCATTGCAAAATACTCTTTGTGTCACAAGCTGTCAAGGTTTATGAGGTTTGCCTAGCGTTACATTGCAGCCATCAATAACAAAGTGAGTAAGTTTTCAATGGCATAAAACAACTTTGGTGCCGGATCCGTGCACAGATATTCGTATGGCATTTAATAATACTAACATTGTATATTCCTCGTTTATAGGGATGCCTGTGCAAGGGAAAATCAACTTTTTACGTGGATGAGGCAGAGGAAACCCGAGTAATTGAAATCAGACTGTATATGGTGGCATATTCCACGCTGGATTACGCGCTGGGCGCGGTCAGCATCTGCATTGCAATACGCTGTGCACAAGTATGCGAGATAAAAATCAAAACTGGACAAACCGTTTAGCAAGAATGCATAGGGTTTTCTGGAACTGTTTGTGAGCAGTGCAGTGCAGGTAATTTCGTGTTTAAGTGCATGATATGTGCGCGTTGCTGGCGCAGCACTTGGCAGGAGCTCGATGGCGGATGTCGAAATATGGCTGGGATCCCAAACATCAAGAGTGTTACGTGATGGGCAGAGAATTTGAGCTGAAGAGATGAAGAGCAGTGGGGATATGATAATTGGATGAAAGTTAGCCAAAACCAAGCGAGACGTCATGCATAATGAATGGGGAAGTCGCATTTGACAACGGTAAAGGGCAAATAAAATGGTGAACTAAAAGGAGGAATATTATCACGTTTGAAAATCTGTTGAGAATGAGATTCTGTGAAACGTTTTGGAAAACGAATATGGCGCTCTCAGGAGATTGGCAGCAAACCGGACTGAGAGCTGCAATGGAGATGGAAATGTTTGTTAGAAGTAAAAGGACTTTGAATGCACCACTCAAGGTATCGACTGAACAGTCATATTTTGTCCTCGTATTTGATCCTACGTGTGGTTGATTTGGAGGGGCGCGCAGGGCAATCCAGTAGCATCATCAACTGTGTTTTTGACCACTCAAGAAGATCTAACTGAGTTTGGGTATCTAAGGGGATCGTCCATGTGGTTTGGGTCGAACGGACCAGTAATCGGGCGCCAGATCTGGCTGGCAGCGTCCTGGCAGGAGCGCGAAACTATTGGATTTAGAGTTACCCTTTGATAACTGCGCGTATGGCCTGGATGCGGAGTGCGTAACATAAAAGAAGAGACGTAGTATGGTGTCAGTGCCAGCTTGGTGTTACGGCGATTAATGTACGGTGGAGAAATAGAGACATCATCCCATCTAAAGTTGGTCAGTAATGAAGAAACTTTGTAATAAAGTGACTATGGTAATAGTGGTGTCAGGTTGCCATTAAGGCGTAAACTAATTCGGCTGTAACCAAACTGGTTACTACTCCGGAGTACTACTGTAGGTTTTGAGAGTTGTCACCGACAGCCTGCTCTGCGCCGCTGACTTAATACAGAGAACAAAACCATAAATGGAAAATTATGAAGGCTGATGTGTTGAAGATGGAAGTAAACGTTGAATCACGGCATAGCTTAGTCTATTTCTCTTGATTTATTTAACAATAATAATAATCGTGTATTCCTGGAAAACGCGGCTCGTCTAGACGGTAAAAAATGGAGGAAACGGCAGCCTGGAATTTTCCACGTGAGGAATTGTTGTGAGTGGCGGAGAAAGTGCAAACAGCTAAATAAAATACCGAGAAGTATGGGAGTGGATAAGGAATCGGGGAGACATATCCTTAGAATTTTGTATGTTTGCCAGTTGAGGGGCGTTGCGCATGGTGGTTTAGATCCCCCCTTAAAGTGGTTACGACCATTCCATTTACCCAACGGTCACCGAGGGTTAATCTTAGATGCTGTCCATATTGCACTGGTATATTAGTTTCTCCTGTGCACTCAGATGGAGTACTATGGAAGCCGAGGCGAATTAGAAAGCGAGGGATGTGATGTGTATTCAGAAACTGATGACCGATCCAAAGACACGCTCTTTCAAAATATGAGTATTGGTTAATTAAAGGAATTGGGTGACACTTAGGTAAGCATTTGGAGCAGCCTCCAAACTGGACTGGTCATTCATGCACCGAATGCAAATGGGAAAATTATTCCTAAGCATTGCATGAACAAATAGAAATAAATGCGATCTGCAAGAGGATTTAGTAACTTCTGTACGAATTTTTAGAGACCTGTGACGGAGAGAGCAGGGGCTGGCAGAGGGGTATATAGGTGGGTCGGTGGAGAAGGAAAGCCTATTCACTAGGTTGTGTAAAAAGCCAGGTTAAGTTTCAATTGCCCTACCCAAAGTGGCTGAAGTTTGAGAGCTAAACAGCAGTCCTTGCAAATTAGGATCGTCGGCCAACCTACAACTTACTTAGTGAAGCGTCTCTGAAATTTTTCAGTGCAGATCCTAACCGACTTTGACGTGCTGGAGTATATGAAAATGCAATACTCAAGGATTGATCGAGCATATTACGTAAATGCCGGTGATGCTGTCGGATAGTTTCATTGTGCCGACTAAATAACTTCATGCTCTGAGAAATTTAGAGAGGCTGAGTAGTTGAGACCAAGGTCACGAATCGTGAGTTTACATGCAACAGAAGATCCGCGTGGCAAAAATGAATCTTTAGGTGGTATACACTTATATGTGAGTGCTTCGCTCTTATCAGCAGAAAAGCTCATCATCCATGTGGTACACAATTCATCCAAAGCAGGCAGATGGGCATGATTGTCTCTAACCGCTGTACTAACTCTATTTCAGCTAAGGGGTTAAACTATTTTTTTATCCGCAAATAGGAAAGGGACACCGTGAGATATTGAGTTTGATGCCTCAATAATATAAATAAGGAACAGCATGGGACCAATTACGCTGCCCTGTATTACGCCACTAGTAACAGGTTTGAGATTAGAGGTAATGTCGTCACTGGAGACCACCTGTGATCTTTGGATCAGGTAAAACGAAGACCAAGATGGAAGAGGATCGTTGATGACAGAGGAGCTTACTTTGGTTGAAAGATGCGGGTGAGGGTCACGGTCAAAAGACTAAGACATACCGAAGTAGATGACTGCGAAGGCCACACCCCGACTAGCTATGTTGGTTAGAATGTTTACGAAGTCAAATTTACAGCTGAACCATGAACGGGATTGCAGAAATCCTTGCTATTTGGGGCTATGGTGCTTGGAGGCTATGATGTGGTCCAGGATGGATCGTTTTACCATATTTTCCATAACCCTTTAGATAACAGGCGTGTGGTTAATGGGACGGTAATTGGACGGATCATGGAAAGACCCTTCCTTATGGCTGGGGGTTATTACAGAGTACTTCCAGCTGACCGGAACGACATCAGTGTAAAGAGGTTGAGCCGTAGCAAAGGTAGGTAAGAAGCACAACTAAGAGCAACTGTTGAAGGGATGTCACCAGGGCATTGGTGAGACCCCGGTTTGAAGTCGGCTAAATTTCGTGCAATAGTCCTAACGTTGAAGGACACAGCTGATAAGGTGGGGTTAGTCCTATTGTGTGTTTGGAATGGGTCTCTGAATGTAGCGGAGGCCACGAAGGAGATCAAAAATTGATTGAACGTCTCAGCTCTGTCTTTTGGGGTTGTCACAGTTTCACCATCGGGCAAAACTAAGAAATTCACTGAAGGCTTGCGATCATGGGATCTACTTATAATTATAATGAATCAATAATTCAGTTAATTAATTAGTTAGTCATTTTAATTTAAATATTATTTATTTAGTTTAGAATTTCTTATGGGGTAATTTTTATACCTCATCGCCCTGGCTTCTTCTTTTCGAAGGAGAAGTTCTCTTAGGCGAGAGATGGCGCCAGACAGATGGTGCAAGTTAATAAACTGGGAAAAGTCGTGCGTGGATGAAAAGTGCAGTTGCACCTTGGCATATGTAAATTTCAGGTGGGCAAGTTGCATAGTTTTGTCTCTGTTTATTCATTCTGTAATGGTCAGTTTTGAGATGCAGCTGGCAATGTTCCGACAAAATCCATCTGACGCCCTCTGTGGGTCAGTCGCTAGGAAAAAGCTTCCTCAGTGACACTGGCATGCTAGAGAGGGAAAGCGCTGGCAGTTAGGGTAGAGTGGAGAGTTTTGTCAATAGGATGGTTGGGGGACAGCATGGACGTGGATTCTGCCGTGCACTACTCCGTAGTCTCCCCGTGGAAATCTACTTTCGACTTGAGCCAAGGTATAGTGATCGGTTTGTGTAAAGATGAGATCTAATACATTATTATTTCTGATGTTTTGGCGCTCCATGCTGTGCCAAACCCCCATGATGTAGATGGGAGACGAACGGTGATACGGTCGGTGGAGCCGTAATCATGGACAAGGTTACACCAGGAAGGTTGACATCTCCAGCAATCATTTCCGATGCTGATAGGAGGGAAGCCAGGTGGTCAAATGCGTCCGCTAAGCGCGGGAGCCCAATCTCATTGTGAGATGGAAGGCGACAGATACAGGCAGTTTGGATAAAGCAGGACGACAACTTGATAGTGAGCCATATCGATTCTTGGGTCATTTCGATTGTAGGGTGCGTCCGAATGGAGACTGCTAGGCCCTTCCTTACTCAGACGGGGCAACCGCCCCCATGGCAGGCGTTTCCAGTCCCTCTTAAGGATTGGTATCCCGCAAGACACGTCACACTGTTAGGTGTAAACTCGGTTAGCCAGTTTTCTGTGATGAAGATTATATCCGGGATGAAAGACACAGCAAAGCTTTTCAAGTGACTGCATTTATCTAAGACTGAACGCTAGCTACTTCGCTCGAAGGAAAAGGCCATGTTGCCATCGAGGCGGAGTGGGTAGTGGGTTTGCAAAGACAAAGGGACGACGCATGGAGAATCAATCGGAAAGGGGCTAATTGGGTAAGAACATGGTATTAATTCTATTTTGGTGGATGTTAAATGAGATACGACAGAAGAAGGTAGAAGCGAGGAAGAAGGAAGGCGTTCTTCTTCATTATAGAGGTACGGGGTCAATCCGAAGTACCGGGGAGACCAGTGTGGAGAGGGGCAGAAAGGGAGTGGGTTTCGGTAGGGATAAGGTGAGAGTGATGGTTCAGGAGGAGAAAGGAAGAAGGGATATTTTGGCAGGGTAGATGTGATCAAAAAGGCGACGTTATTGGGATGGGGTACTGCCCTTGTGTTTGGGCCGAGGCGTTGGTTAGCGGGGGTTAGTGGTAGCATCGATAAGCCCAATGGAAACTATACAACCGTCCTGGGAAGTCTGGTGCATCAGCGAAGGCCCTTGGCGGGGAACAGCTGGTGCATTAAATCTGAGATACAAGTCCGTGGTTTTCTTCCGGCTCGTAAATTCTCTCGACATTGGCTTTTCGGCCCCAGTGAAACGATAGGCGGCGATAGAACGTCAGCGCAGTTAGAGCCAAGCATTTGAGGCACCTGGGTGATGGGTCTAATAAAGGGGTGGAATAGGGAGGGGTCGGAGTAGTTTGGTTGTCACTAATACAGCCGGCGTTGTTCCACCGGGCAGCAGTGTGTTGCTTGTTGAGAGTGTAAGCGCAGATTTACCATCAGCAACTAGTGTTTTAGGGGTTTGGATGGGGCAGGGCGAATTTTGATTGGTGTTTGGAATTTTTGCTTCGCGAGGATAGAAGAGCTTATTGAGGCCCGCCATGAAAGTCGCAAGAAAGAGGCTGGCGTTTCCGGGATGGCCGTGGCAAAGGAGATGGTGATGAGTTGTCTAAGTCAACACTTGCCTGTGGCCATGGTGGGGCCGCAAAGACCGGTAGGGATATCAGACTCCTAGCCCTGCCGAGTAGGTTGGGGGAATTCGTTTGGTGGAACCGTTTTGGGTTTCTCACTTGCATGCAGTCTGACGGCCTCCCTTCGAATGGGGGGTTTTGTCCGGGGAAATCTCGGTGGACTTGAAAGGGATGGTTGCGGTCACCTCAGCTTTACTCCCCAAAAACTACTCTGCAGCGGCGAGGTTAAGGAACTGAAACAACACTGGACATGATCTGCTTGGCATTCGTTTACGTATTTTTAAACTGGCAGGGGTACCTGTCATATTGCAAGTACAAAGGATAGTGTTCTTAAACGAGTCTAGTGGAATTCGGTCAGGAACATTATAAATCACAGCATCAGATGATTTTAGGTTTCGTTGCCTAATTTCTGAGGATATTGAGTCGAAAGCCCGGCAGACACTAGCGAGATGTTTGTGTAGTGGGTTTTGGGGTGTCTTTGTTAGGTAAGTGAGAGGAAGCAGCATTGTAATCTTTGGTTCTATCAGTAAACTATTGTTGTTTATCACGTGACTCGCTTGCTTTAATTTTCACAATTTATTATTAGCCTCCACGACCATGTTCGTGACACTAACAGTGCATGCTGTAGGCCAGCGGATGGGTTGTGGGGTGTGGACGCGATGCGTCTAGCGACTATGACCTTGGTACATTTAGGCATAGAGAACGCCATTTCTATATACTGGGACGATGTGTTTAGCTGTATAGTTGTGTGATAACGGATGCAACTGATGATGGCAAAAGTTGTGTCAAATCGTTGAGTTGAAACTGGGCGAGAGGCCCTGAATCGATCTGATGAGGCGATGCCTAAACTGAAATTGTACCAACACTAGTAGAGTGCTAGCCAAAGGTTGTTCAAAATATATTCCAATAGAAGAACACCCCGATAATTTCTGTGGAGAAAAAGGATTCTATTAGCACTAAAATACGTTTCTGAGCAACTTGTAATTAAGAGAGACTATAAAAACAAGCTTATCGCGACTGCCACTAGGAAGGATGTTCGGAAACTGCGGAAATCCGACGATAAGAGAAAAATATGTGTCGCGTTGATTTTAGGCGACTGGACAGTATCGATAAGTGACGAGACTGGTAAACGAGAAAATGAGTAGAGAAGCCGCTGGGTGCAATTAATCGTGAAAGGAGATAGATAGGTCGACGGTGCTTACGGTTCACAACATAATGGCGTCTAATAGAACGTTGTGTCAAAGCTATGAGTGCCACAGTTAAATCTCGGGTGGAAGATCAGGAGAATTATTACGCGGGGATCGGCTCCAAATAGGATGCCCATAAAAATGTGGCAAATTTTTCTGAGTAAGTAAAACTCTAAATTTGTTACTAATACCACAAAAATAACTTGTTTGACTAAAAAACAGAGAAGAACACTCCTGGCCCAGGCTACTAGTAATCAAAGAAAAAACAAACATTGAAACATTTCGCTAAGTTTGCTTGAAAACACTTCGCTCACCCACACCCACAACTTCCATCTCCAAACCATGAACAAGATGAAAATTCTAGAACAACATTTTATTATAAAACTCATGAGCACCGAAATGACCAATGGAAAGATATTTAGCCCCAACCACCAATGCCCAATGGCTCGTATGCAGAAAAGCGCTCCCCGTGGAAGTCGACCTTTGACATTTTCGTCCTCTTTATTCTGTCCTTCTTCAATTGCATGTCGTCATATTTGCCCATAAATATTATTTCGTCATCCTGAGCACCTACTTACTAATCCGGCAATGAAGCACATAGATCAACCCCCCTGAAACAGTGTTCCTTGCCTTCATTCGCTCCTTTTATTGCTACGGATGAGCCTCAGTGACGAACCAAAAAACGGTCAGACTTATGATGAACAAACTAGTTGTATTCGAATTACACTTCCAGCAACAGGTGGGCGGCAACGGAAGATCGACAGTTCGATGTTGATTACTGAGGTTGGTGGAATCACGCAAGTAGACCGCTAGAGCACGCGCTGTCGCAAAATTCCGCAGGAAGAAAAAGGATGAAGGGACAAAGCCTATCCGTTGAATGAAAAATTTCAGACGTCGTCGCTTTTGATGACCGGGCCTAGTACATGTCACAAAGACTAAAAACCAACGAATCAAAACAGGCAAGACACGATATAGATTTTAGAATGAAAAAAGGGTCTGTGGTTTGGGTTCCGTCAACGTGTTCACAACTGAAAGGCAAAGAGGGGATGCTACAGACAATCTAAGTGCAGGACGTAGTTGAACCGCTGGAAAAAGGCTGCAACTTTCATTAAAGAAAATTTTGCACTCGAGTCTACTTGCTCGCAAACTTTCTGAGAGCTGCAAGGGGGCTTTGATTTTCTCCTAGCACCTTATCAGCTGACTGCTCTATATCTCTAGCCCGGGACCTTTTGTTCCTCTCATAATTGTGCATACTGATTTTCCCAAGGATAAACTATTTGCAGAGTCATTGTCTATCCCTTAAACATTTGGCACATTTCTTACTATGTTTCGTCTACCGATTCCATTCTCCATCGCTGCTTCATTTTAAACAACCCTGATGTCGCGATTGCGCGGATATACAACTGCGCCTTTATACTGCATTGTAAGAAGCAGACTGTTACACTATTTTTTTAAATCATCGAGTGTTATTGATATTTTGTAGTTTCAGCCCTCAAGCCCTGACTGCGTCTAACAAAGACTAGATAAATAATTGGGCCTTATTTCCAATCCCATCCCTTGACTAGCTCGGAGAACACTGGTTTCGCCACTTTGCTCCCTTCCTTACTCGATTGAACCGAAAAATGTAAATAACGGGTTGAGAAGTAAATTTCTCCCTCTCACTTGTTGGTGTTTACTATGTAACCAGCAGCGATGCTGAAACGGTTAACATACATTTTCAGCTTCTCCATGTCGTACAACAAAGCAAAAAAGAAATATGTGCGCTTTTCGTCGGTTTATCCTCCAAGTCACTAGTTTTTGTGTTTCCTTGCATATTCTGACCCTTCAGCTGGCAAATATCCTCTTACGGAAGTCCCTTCCACTTACGACTAGTTAATGGCGGTTGCACATTTGCTCACCTATTTGTGCTGCGTTCATCTATTCGGCGGAAGTGGAAGGCCGCACGAGAAATCTTCTAAAGACCTAGGTATCATTGACCTAAGGCTTGAACCCAGGTTGCACTTCAAGAACCTCGTGGAATATCTTTGGGCCAGATAAAAGCAGTCCATCTTTTCGTTCATACAAAGAAGTGCGATTATTTCTGTACACAAGCGTGGTTTCCCTAAAGATGGGTGTTACGTTGGCAACATGCTCACTACAACCTATGAGAACGAACAGCTTTCACAAGCCGTAGACTTTCCGAAGTCTTTCGACAGGGGTCTCCATGCTGCACTGCACTAAAATCTTGAAGCACTCTGCTTGGCTGACTGCACAGCCTTATTATTGAACGGAACTTTTCGTAAGCGGGAGTGACGCTATCGATAAACCTGACTTAATCGCGTATGGACCCATCAGAGCCCAGTGTTTTGTCCCCTATCATTTCTGGGCTATAGCATTGACCTCTCGTTGTTCCGTAAGGTCAACATTGCAATGGGTACGGAAGATCTGATAGTCTGGGGTGCAGATAAAAGTCGCCCCAATAAGGTACCATCAAAGTCTGGCCTTGGTCAACCGACTGGAAACTTTTTATGAACGATGACTAATGCGTTAGCTCATAACTTAGCAAATAACCAAGCCAAGCGTTACCAATGAATAAACATACATTATATCAAAGACGGGTGCTAAATGATGTTGGGATTCTAGTTAGATAAACGCCTATCCCTCTTCCATCAGCAGCCGCTCGACGGGGAAACAGCATTTTTGGTTTCCTTACACTGTCCAACGATCCTTCAAAGGATCTCTCGGGAGGATCTTTCCGAATAAAATTGCACACAAAGTGGCTTGTTGTTGAGAGAGGGCAGCCAAATATGGCACAATGGAATCTTTCGCGGCCAGAAGAGCAAAGAAATTGCAATAATGTAAGCAATATTTTGTCTATTTCGCGGGTTACGATAACCATGTGCTGATGCAACATCACAACGTTACACAGAAGGGTATATAAACAGTGGGACAAAGTGTTTGCAGGAATGCACGTGTAAGACAAGAATGAATCTGCAATGAAAGCATGAGTCCCTCCACGTACCTATGAGCAAGGACCATCCAAAACGAATTGTTTGTCAGTCAAGGCGTGGGGGCTTAAGGCAGAAGTCATGAGACTTCAAGCCAGGGGCAAAAATGCGTTTCGGCCGGTGAAAAACCTGGCCTACATGCGGCAGTGAAGTGTTATGGAGTTGACCGGGCAAAGCTGAGGGTGTTCTGAAATTGAAATGAATAATTCGGATGATGCAATGGCGCATACAACGAGAGAGATGCTTTGTGAGATAGATTCCACAGTCAAAGCATCAAGAAAGGACAGCTTGGTGTGAAAAAGAGAAACGTATTATCATGAAATAGTGCGAGGGTCACTGCTGATTAGACGCATATTGCGATAGGACATTGGAAAGGACCGGCAGGCCAAATTTGAGATATGGACAAAATTGCGATAGCCAAAGTTAAAGACGGATTCTGATGGTGTGGTAAGAGGACTTTTGATTCTGCAAACGGGAACGGTAAGAAAATGTATAGTAATAAGACTGTGTATATTTTTTTGATTTTCGTGAGGCATGCACAGGGTGAGATAAAATTTGTACATAGACGGAACTGTGGAAAAACAGAAAACAAAACTCGACATGAAATTTGAACATGAATGCACCCGTGATCAGAACGATACGCTGCAAAATCTCTTGTCAGAATTATGCAAAACTCTCAGGGGCTTATTGCCAGTCGTGGACTGCAGGCCATCTCATGTTTAAATACGTCAAAGGTGTAAATTAAATGTGCGAAATCCAGCTGGAAAGCGGTGGCGGGCGAGGCCACGTCGACGGGTTCCTTGAAAATCGAGAGGGTTACGTGATGAACAGAAAAGTTAACGGACTAGGTGAGGGACAGTATGGATGTGATAACGGGATGGATAACGAGCAAAAACCGGACTGAACTTATCTTGCGATGGATAACAGTAAAAAATAGAGACAAAAAAGAAATCACCATAAAGCTGGAGGTGGTGCAAAGGAAAACATTCAGGGGTGCACCGAAATGCTTAAGGGATGAAATCTTACGCAGGTTTGTGGGCGGAGAGACAATGGAATTCACAAGAATACCTAATGAATTTATGCGCTGTTGAGCGGCTTTAAGCAGCTTTAAGAGGTGTGACGAAAAAAACGATGTGTTGTAAAAATTACAACCAGTCTTCAAATACAATAGCCATGAATGATTCGCCTGTTTTCCATTTTTAATGTCCGGGATTTTTGTGCATTGTGGCTGAACGAGTCTGAAGTCTAGGGATTGCAAGTCTTTCCATTGGTTCTGATAACGGCGCCTTGGCAAGTCGCAACGGTACAAATAAGAGGAAGTATACAGGAAAGTCAGTGGTACGGTTTTTTTGTCTCTGTGTTAAACGAACCGGTACTTGAGCGTCAGATAGGGCTGGAAGCCTGCTAGCGTGGATAGATAACCAGCACGTATCATGAGGCGGAGCTTTCGGCGACCAGGTCTGTGTTGCATCTGCACTTTCCGTTAGACGTTGAACAGGCACAGTGGTCATTGGCGAACCTGGAGAACAGCAGGAGAGGAAGAAGGAGAGAGCCTTCGTGAATTTGTCACAGCTGGTGTTCCGGTGAGTGAACAAAATTGGACTACCGGTAATTCATGTTCTCACGAGAATTTCATGATCCAGACGACTGTCTTCAAATGCGCAGAAGAACGGAGTCTTTCGAAGACGGAGACGTGCGCTACAAACTTTCCATCTGTGAAATCCATATAAGGTGCATGGCCCAGTCAGTATTTGGTTGCATGGATCTTATTCGTAACCCGTTTCTCAGTCAACTTTTCACATCTCCGCAGGTGGATATTGCAATCGTCTGATAGGACGGCTAGCGCGAAGGTTAAAGATTAAAGTTCACCATTTGATCTGTTTATGGAACTCATTTACCTTATGGATGCGCTGTACATGCAACGTGATCAGTTGTAACCGATCATTTGGATTGCCGGAAAAGGGCACTGTTGAAGTGGGCAGCGGAGAGAAGTGTGGGCAGGGCGCTAGGAAAGGAGTTGCCGCGAGAGTTCAGGAAGAGGTGGAAAGGGAGAAGCATGAGAATGTTAGGTTCAGTAAGTTTCCTTGATCGGGACAGTAGCAAACTGTGCCACATAGTACTTTGACTGAGCTTGTCTGATTAATTGGGAAAGAAGGAAAAACGACGGCAGCTGTTCTAAACGTCAGCATTCGTGTTGGGTTTGTGCTGGGAGGATACGGGCAGATCGGAAACCGGAGTGGTGGGTGGTGAAGAATGAGTGGACATTCCGATGCGCCACTTCTCCAAATCGTCCTGCAATGCAGTCAGATGCTTATCTACCAAACAAGGGTGATGTGGCTTTTCCTCTTTTGCAGGGTCAAGCCTGGGCTAATGGCATACACATCCATTGGATAAGATGGCCCAATCCTTTGCAGCCTGAGCTTGCTTTTAATAATAATAACAATAATAATAACACTGCATATTTCTCAATTTGCGAGAGGTACGCGAGAGGCCAGATCAAATTTGTACGTGGACGCTGTGGAGAAAACGTGATTAATAAAAAGCAGAGGAGAAATAGGGATTTATGCTGCTTTGTGTCCCCCGAAAATCACGATCAGAATCTGCAAAGCAATGCGCTGTGCACAAGTATGCGAGATAAAAATCAAAACTGGACAAACCGTTTAGCAAGAATGCATAGGGTTTTCTGGAACTGTTTGTGAGCAGTGCAGTGCAGGTAATTTCGTGTTTAAGTGCATGATATGTGCGCGTTGCTGGCGCAGCACTTGGCAGGAGCTCGATGGCGGATGTCGAAATATGGCTGGGATCCCAAACATCAAGAGTGTTACGTGATGGGCAGAGAATTTGAGCTGAAGAGATGAAGAGCAGTGGGGATATGATAATTGGAT
This sequence comes from Fasciolopsis buskii, assembly GCA_008360955.1. Lineage (NCBI taxonomy): Eukaryota > Metazoa > Platyhelminthes > Trematoda > Plagiorchiida > Fasciolidae > Fasciolopsis > Fasciolopsis buskii. The sequence continues at coordinate 4,405 of LUCM01002123.1, read as the reverse complement.
GGAAGTTAGTCAAAACCAAGCGAGACGTCATGCAGAGTGGATAAGCGGTCGAAGCTAACAACAATAACTTGCCGATAATTTGCTGAAGAAAGCGGAGGACTACTGTCAAGATTATACAAAATTACTTTGAAAATAATATTTTATAAAACCTTTTTTCACGGAGAGAATATGGAGCTCTCAGAACTGTTGACTTCACTTCTATGCGATCAGCAGCAAACTGGACTGAGAAGTGCAATGGAGAAGGAAAGATTTTGTAAGCAGTAGAAACAGTTTTTAAATGCGCTGATCACGGTTATCCTCTATGCTGCCATTTTTGTTGTCGCAGTTTTTGACTCTAGATGGCAGTGCGCATGGTTAATTTGGCGGGGTGCATAGGGCATCCAAGCGGCATTAGTAACTGTGCTTTTGACGAGTCATGAAGATCCAATAGAGTAGGAGCATCCAAGGGGTGCCCTGGGTTGAACAGGCCAGTAGTCGAGTGCCACATCTGGCTGTCAGCATCTTAGCGGGAGCGAATAGCTAGTAGATCTGCAGTTGTTATTTGGATGAGCGTAACGGGTAACAGCGCGTATAGCCCGGATGCGGGATCTGTAACATAAAAGAGAAAAGTATTCTGGCCCGAGTGCCGGATTGGGGAAATGGTGATTAATGTACGGCTGAGGAATAAAGGCATCATCCCACCTAACGTTCGATTTATGACAGAGGATAGGGAGTTAAGGTGAATTGGCCCCAAGCCAACTGTCAGAGGGTCAATTGGTAGTACATCAAACTGGCGTCCTGTTTCATAATAGACAACCTTTGTGTTAGGGTGACCACAGCTGTACTGAGATCGGTTTGCAAATGCACAGAAAACTCAGCTGCAAACAAGTTGGCAACTACTCTGGAGTACAAGGTTGATTTCTGCTAGTTGCAACGGTCAACGTGCCCTGCGCTGCCGACATAATAAAGGGAATAGGCTGTAAACGGAGAATCTTGAAGGCCAAAGTGTTGAGAATAGGATCAAACGTTGAACAACGGCAAAGCTTGGTCTATTCCTGTTGATTTATTTCGTTTTCTTATTGAAGCTGCGGGGCGGATGGTACAACGGCTAAGTCCCTGATGTCGGCAGCCTTTAGAAGGAAACCAACGTAAGGTAGCACAGCGTGGGATACCTAATTAGAGTTGAGACGGAAGCCTGGGTGGCCTTTGAAAGCCTGGTATAGACTGACATCGGTTCTAGTTAAGCTGATAAATGCGGATACGTTGAGACATTTCGATCATACAATCCAGGACCGGACATAGTCCGGTAGTCTACTTCAAAAGATAGAGTAAACAATTTTGAGGAACTTTAACCCGAAGACACTTTGGGAGGTGGTATTCCAAGGAACAACGGTCGATTCCTGAAGAGGTAAGAACAGACATTAGCGAATTGGATGGGTTTCCAGCCACGTGTGTCCGCTACTTCAAGGAATGAGGTTCAGCCTGACACGACGTAACCAAAGGGGATCAAATTGTAGCAGCTGGCATCGTTCTTTGTAACTAAGGCTTCATGTTGGACCAAGATATGTTTTATGGATGGTCGTAGTACCTTTTCTATTTTGACACTACCAACTCTAAGTAAATCTGAGAAAATTATCAGTCATTGCTGCATTTGTTTTTTAGTGTGATTTGTCTGGCTTCAGCTCTCTTCTTAGTATGTAGAATGTTTTTACGGTGAGGTCGTTAATCTTGTTTACGTTTGCGATTTGGCAGGCCGCTTGCTCTTAGAAGCTGGATGGAACGGAGTGTTGCAAGCTTATATCTTTTGCAAACTGAGCGCCCAATAATGGGAGACCGTTAATGGGCTGCCTACTGCGGAGGAAGTGACACTGATAGGCAAAAACGGCGCTCTCAGTGGCAGAGAACTTCATTTTCCGTCACCTAAACCACTCGTATAGTGAGTTTACATCCTCCATGATACTGGTCTTGGTTTGGAGTAAGGAAGGTAGCTCGAAAGGGTGGACTATCACAATGTCGTCGGCGAATAAGATAGGTGTGCCGTCTCATATTCCTCGAAATATTTTGTTTACTTATAGCAGCCATAGTAAGGGGCCGGGGACACTGCCTAGTATCGCACCACTACTGATTACGTTGACAATGACTATCTGAGAACAGTCAGAAATGAAGGAGGATAACGAAGGGTACAGCGGATATGCTAATCAAGTGAAATTCGTTCATGGGGCACATAAACAGACGCCTTGGTCATGTGAAGGTAGATTGTTATACTAGCCTTAACGCCATTTAGACTGACTAGATTAAAACATCAGTGTTATGAGGTATGGGACCCTTAACTAAGAAAACCATGCTGGGGTTCACCAATTAAGTTGATGTTCTTTAGAAAGCCAATTACCTGTTGTCTGACAACCATTTCCATGAGTCTGGCCAAGATGGGCTTAGGGCTTGTTGGACGGTAGTTTTATATTCTATTGTATAGTAGTTTGCGTACAATAAACAGTATGGCATTCCAGCCAAAATATGTGAGTATGAAGCAAAATGAGAAAAATTATATGAACAAAATAAAAATCACAGTTTCTCGTTAAAAATATCTAAGAACCCAACCAGGAATAAACATAATACATTATGGCGGGTTACTCAGGAATTCGGCTGAAACCTGGTCATGGATTTTCAAAATTCTTGCTAATAAAGAGACAGTATAATTCATAAAGATCTTGATTCTGGAGAGTATGGAACGAAAATCGGATCGTGTAGAAATATGAGAGCGACACTTTGAAAGGTCGTTGTGCAGAGGATACGTAAGGTCAGAAAGAATTTTTTTGCGAATTTCTCGCATGCTGATAAGTGTTGATCACAATTCAGTTAGCGGTGCGAAGGACACCCGGCTAATAAATGATAGCCCCCGGCGAAGACTTTTAAAGCCTTTTCTAAGTAAACCTGGAAGAATGACGGGAAAACAGTGAAGAAGGAATGAAAATTGCACTGGTATACAAATCGGGGGATAATAACTCCTAGGTAGTTCACAGAATCAGCCCTGGTAAATGTTTCTGGGCTGATGAAAGGCGTTTCAGATGGGTAGGCTGACCGAGGAAGATAGAAAACGGACATTCAAAACATTTAGATGTGTTGATATCCAAATCAGCTCCTGTAGGGAAAACGTAAAAGGAAGATAGGTAGTTGGAAAAACCTTGAAAATCATTGTTGTTCGAAGCGGCTTGAAAGAAGACAACGTCAGCAACATGCTTAAACAACCGACATGGTGAGCTAGTGGATAAGTTGCTGATGTAAGTGGAGAAGAGGAACGGTGAGAGAACGGCACTCTAAAGGATACCTAAGTTGTTGCTCAACGGTTTTGATGTCTTACCATCCATTCGTGCGCTCCGGGTTTGGTTGTTAAATTAATCAGTTAGCCTTGATAATAAAGGTCTGGGACAACTAAATGTCTCCAGTTTGTGCCGTAGAGGAGACCACGGGACCGGATTAAATGCCAAAGATTTGTCTAGAAAAGCACAAGGCACCGATTTCATCGACGCCTCCAAGGTTGAATGGGGGAGGCAACAACGTCCAGAGTGGACTTGTTAGATGTATAGGCGATCTGAAAATAGTCGTGAGGAAATTTTGAAGCTCTGTCCAGAAGGTGAGGGGTCTATTTCGGGGAGAATCTGCAGTGCATGACTGAGCAAATTTATCCGGACCAAGACTCGTGTGTTTGATCGTTGCACTGTATGAATCGACCAATTGGCCACACGGCCAAATATGGTCCAAGATTGTGGCGGAAGGTTAGGACAATCGGTAAGTCCACGCGAAATTTTTTCTTCCGTCCGTCGCTTCAGGGTTAACGATTTTGGTCGGCATAATAACAAGTCCAAGACCAACTTTTTGTGACCAAACTAAATGGGATTCAGCCTGAGGAAAGGCTCGCTCAAGTAATGAAGGTGGTACAGAAAAGACAAATTGGTGAGTTTTCAATTGTTCTCCACGAGCTTGTATCAGCTAACTGGGCTGATGAATTAGACGATGCATTGGTCGTTTGCTCGATGGAGGTCGCCGAGCGTAGTAATGGGTATTATAGTTCGTTAACATGCAACCCGAGTTGAATGCTAAGGAACAGAGTCCACCAACCCAACCCAGAAGATGGGATGGACGGTCCTCAAGGTGGCAATACGTTGCCGATGTCTAATATACCAAGGGCATTTTTGATAACGTATATTTCTCGATTTGGGAGATGCATGCGCAAGGCAAGATCAATTATTTACATAGATGGTGCACAGGAAATACGGACAAAATAAATTGAAGTGACAGGGGGTGAGAGCGGCCTTTAGTAATTTGGAAGGTTCGTTCGTTTTTGTATATTTCTCGACATACGAGAGTCTTGCGCAAGATAAGATCAAAATTAGGCCGGGAAGGCACAGTGAAGACACGGAAAACGGAA
>LUCM01002122.1:99118-169749 GCA_008360955.1 Fasciolopsis buskii | reverse complement strand
GAATTCCATCTACTTGGATCAATTATTCATCCACTCGTTTTTTCCGACTCGGCTGCTAAATCAGATCAACCCCGGACTGGGAGGACCAGGAGACTACTTTGCCAGGCCTCTACCCGTTGACCTCCCAGGCATGACTGGATCTTCGGCTTGAGATAAGCCATCCTGTATAGCTCGTTGGATCATGGAGACACACAAGCCGTCGCACAACGTCAAGGTGTAGTCTCGCTGTGACAGGCGAAAAGAGTATAACCCGATCAATATATGCTTCATTCGACTTAAAGGTTGTAAGCCCTGAAGTTAATGGCAAGAAGAAAGCAATAATGTGGCAATCCAAACCTCTCCTTTGAAGTGTTTCGCATTGTTATATTCGCACATCACTTCAAACACACCGTAGAATCGCATTTTTGGTAAGGTCTCGTATCTGGTTTTTGGTGGGTTAACTCCGCTCCACGTGTTACTCAACTACCTCGAAACAGGAAATTCAGACAGACTGTCCTATCGACAGAGCAGCTATAGATAGTCAATTTCAAGCCCGTAATCAAATGTTACCATTCGTCAGTTTCTACGACGCTCTAGTTTGTCAACCCCTTGGTTTCCAGCTTACCGGTGTCAGGTTTAAAAACAGCCTGCAACTCCCTATCTGGCCAAATTCCTTACAAATCAACGAATCTAAACCGACGAAGTGCACATTTATTCCAACTAAGTAATCGCGGAGCCCACTACTGGTTGGCTGTGCAGTCGCTGGACAAACACATCCTGGTATTTAATAAAAAAACTTGTTTGTTGGCAGTTCGAGATGCTTCCAGTCTAATTATTCTTTTTGTTAGGTACGTCCCCGCATTTTCATTGACATTTGGCAAAACCCCCATCCGTGCTTCTCCTTCCAGTATAACCTTATCAACCTCGAGTGCAATCCACAAATGAATGTCGAACGTGGTTAAATGGGTGGAGTGACAGTGATAAATTGAGGTTTAGTTAGCAACGTTTGCCCCACCGATTGTTAACAGATGAACACCATGGCGTCGCTGGATCAAGTATTTTTAATTAACCTATCGGTTACTTTGGTTAGCCAATCAATTCCTCCGATAAAGAGACCGAATGAACGCCCGATACGATATGTGAGTGCACGCGTAAGCGACAACTTTGTGATAGCGACTGTTAGGAATTATACAGCGCGCATAAAGGGTCACACGATGAACCAATCGTGTTACCTCCTCGGGGGAAAAAACACCCCGAATTGAAGTCATTCCGTCTACGACAGCTACGAGGCTGATATGGGGCCGAATCTAGGATGGTTCGCAGCGCTCACTCTTGTGGTCAGATGAACAAACATGATTCTATTCTTTTCGTTTTTTCGCATTGATTGGAACTGGCAGCAGGGGTGGAAGAATGGACGAATGAGGTCATTAGGATAAACAAAAATGAGCGGTGGGATGTAGCGGAAGTTACACAGGAAGTAGGATCAAATACCGATCGACAAACGGTGAGTATGGAGAGACGAAAAAAAATCGACAAGGAAAAGCGCATTCACGAGATATCTCCGCGGTGATCGGCTTAGGGAAAGAAAAAAAGAACAAAAAAACGTTGCAAGTTGTGACAGGAATGCATGTCTAAACTGCGATTGAAGTGAACGTGGACGCGCGTATATCTGGTCATATGGACCCGTGAATGAAAGGCAGATGATGAAGACAACACAAATGGAAAAAGTTAGATTAGAGAAGATAACAGTGGAGTACTGTTGGTTCGATCACACAGCACATCAGGTGAATACTCATCCGACCATAGAGAGGGAGAAGTAAAAGGTGCGTTTCGGGATTGTACGAAAATATTCGGCGACAACAGCCTAGGGAGGCATACAGTAAGACAGGTCACAGTCCGTTGCCGGAGGATGTCCGAAGCACTGACAATCGTAAGTAGATTATTGCCTAGGGCACATCTACCCGCGAATCCTGTTCCTGCCACCGAAGAGTCGGAGCGGGATGGCGAGGAAATTGCATACCACTTGTTGTGCACGTGGTTCAGCCGCTTGTCAGCTTAACTTATTTCGTGTTAGTTACGGGGGTGATGCGATGCGGACCAGTGCAACAAAGGCAAACCGAGAGAGTAAAGCATCCGATTGCAAGGGTAGAAGAGGAGGATCCACGCGGATAAACCGCGCTTTGAGGACCGAGTGGTGCTTATAACGTATGCCCGAAGCTACGAATGAGGAGAAATTCATGAGTCAATTATTAGGGCCGCGGAGAGTAGTGTGAGAGAAAAGTAGGAAAATAGTAATCACGTTACTCACGATCGAACAAAGTAATCATATTAGAGTAAATCAATCAGATGGGTCAAAATGTCGTGACACATTAGACTATATTTCCGTGTCGATGTTATTGTGTACTGCTTGATTACGAAGGACACGAGTGAGATGTTGCGAATTTAACAAAGGCACAATTGGTGGCATAAGCAGTAAAGAAGAGAATCATTCGGATGCAAAAAAAAGACAACAGAAAAAAAAACGGAATTATGTTTCCTTGCCTGATGATCCTTTTTGAGGTCACGATAAAGTGTGTGGCGGAGGCGTCCGAAATAACACTCGCATGGACGTATGGGGAATAAGATTGTGCAACCCGAGTAAAAAGGAGTTACAACTCGGATCAAATAGTGTGAAATCGTTTTTGTTGCAGGAAAGAAAACAATGAAGTATTCTCACATGATTAACACGAATGACTGGCTAATGAACAGGTCAGTAGAAAATTGGACTTTTGTCGGAGACTGGTCATTTGTCGTCCTGATCATCCCCACCATCGGGTCGCGGTTACCCTTCCGGGGACAATGATCATGAAATCTGGTCAATGAGAGTTAGCCGTGTGGAAGGGATGTGTAGGTTTAGGTCGAGTGGACCACTAGGATTTAGTATTGTGTTACACTGATGAAACTTGTTGGGACAAATCCCTGTCGAGTCCCGTCTTCTGAAACCACAGATGTCCAACCGGAGTTTGTTGAGTCTAACTCGAGCACGTAGAATACCTCTCCCGGTTTGGCAGCCAAATATGTGGACCCATTACCTGACCACAGATAGCAAGAAGTCAGAGTGAAGAGTCAGAAAATGAAATCGTTAGGTAATATTCAAATGTGGATTACAGTTTTACTGTCACGTATTCAACACGAAGGTCAAAAGCAGTTAATTAATACTCAGCCCTAGTTTCGCAGATAAACCTTCCCTACGTTTGCAATATTTCGATTTGGAACCACAAAACGGGCGGTTAAAATAGCATGCTAACTGATCTCGAACAATCATTGCCCGAAACATCGGTCCAATCGATTGAAGAATCTGCCTCATCCGATTGGTTGTTGATACGGTATGTCAAAGCTACATCAATATTTTCAGTCGAGCTATCGATCATCAGAATGTATTCGATCAGGTCACCTATCTCTCGTATATATGTTCGTACCGCGACTAACCTCAATTTTGGACATTTGATATCGGCACAGGCTCACACATGACTCATGGCAGAGATCTGCCAGAAAAGTGAGCTTGTTTTCCGCGCCCACAGTAGGTAAATCGATGTTATTAGAACGGACAACAATGTCAGGTGGTGTCGCATGCACACTTACAGTTGCGTCTCCGCATCAATGCATTTCACTGTTAGGCCGCCAGAGCTCACAGTAAGGGGTAAATCGTACTTATTGTGATTTTCGTACGTAACGCTATACATGTGTGCATAAGATTTTTCTATATTCTCGTCGACGTAAACTGCAAATGAGTTACGGAACTGTTTGTCTTGCCAACGGGCAAGATTTGCTGACGAAATGATTAATACTACAGTGCTTCCTTCGGTTATTTAGTCTCCACGCACTGCTCTCTCTTATCGGTTAGTAATATGTTCACTAAGCGGCATAACGAAATAAGGCTTCGATGTGTTAAAAAAATTCTCGAAGGTTTATTTTCAACATGCATCTTTATAAATCCCTTTCGATAAGCGTTAGATAAAAGCCAGCATAGAAGGCACAATGGAGAAAGGAAATACAACGGGAATGCAATGTGGCAAGCAACATCGACCAACTGCCATAGATGGTTTTAAACAGATTCCTCTGGGCACATTCCATGAATCACCTCGACATTCCGTTAGACGACTCTCGATGATGAACTCGGATTTGCTGAGGACTTATGTTAAACAAAAGTTTATGTAGTGTCAGGTACCGAATGGAATATCCTGGATTAAGGTTAGCTGGATTAGTACGCCCTTGGATCGATGATGCATTATCAAAAATGTAGACAGTTGACCTAAAGAACACCCATGATTGTCATCTATCATGATCCAACCGCAGTTGTGGTACATCGAGCCCTCCATAATAAACAAGTTGTCAAATGGTGGACGATCGCGATGTGCCTTAGTGATAAAGCCCCTCAGATTTTACTGATGACACGCTTCGTGTGTGGGTGCAGTGAAAGAGCCATGGTCCATTATCAATAGGGGTTACCATACGGAGGAGAGGGACCGGGAGTGATGACCTTGAAACTTGGAGTGACATAAAACCGCATACCAGGCGTGGTAACGAAATGGGCGACAGCGAGTTTCCGTCCCCCAGCAAGGTGACCCGTGGACCTGGGATGCGAGCCTCTGACTCTTTTGGTGACGCAGACACTTAATTCATTTGACCACCGCCAATGAGAAAAGATAATCTCACTCTTTGAATCATTCGTCAATAGGATGACGAATCGAATCAAGGCGAACTTCGCCCTGGATTGTTCTCAGGATGGAGGCTAAACAACGCCTGCCAGGCACTGAGAGATCGGATGACGATAGGTTACATTAGTAAGCCTTGTACATCATTTTGAAAATCCTAAATTACCAATTGTTGACCTGATAAAACTACTTTTTGGGTGTCGGCACGTTTAATTGTCAGGGAGCATACAGCTTATTACCAAGACTAAAGTTGATACACGGAGCACAACTGGCCGCTGATTCGGGCACTCGTGGACATAACCACCACTCCAGTTCCCGCGTCTTTTTCATTACTCCAATTCTAATACTGGGCAAAATTTGTTGTATGTGATCGCTTGGAAAACATCGAAAACAAGTTTATTTGCTGTTTGTTCCCATGCCTCCACCGAGTATTCCTCAAGAATCATAATGCGTACACGCTAACAACCATGAGCGAGGGATAAAAAGCCATGCGCTATGGCTAAATAACCACGGGAAACAGTGTAGAACAACGAGATGATCATTTTGATGGGTTCAAAAAAGTGCGTGCATTGCTTTAACGGGATGCGAACTATTTGAAACCTCATGTATGCCCTGCAATCACAGCCAACATTTCGTCCGGACCGGGGACGGATTACAGGTGCTATAGGCGCCTAAGTAGCGCTGCGAACAGGTCAGCCAATCGATCACTTGGACCACTTTTCACTGACCGATAGCATGAACCGATTCTCTTTAGCATTGTTCGACGGAATTGCGTCTGGTTGAGTGCCCGCTTCATGTCCGTCAGTTTAACTGGCGTCCCGTGCAGTGTTGCACTTCTTCAATGTTCGAGAGAATGGCAAAGAAGAAATCAGGTTTTTCGTTCTGCAATTTCAAAAATGTGGAGCAGATGTGAGTGCACAAATCGACTAATGGCAGCCTGGGAAAATACGCCACGAAGAGTCCACCCATGAACGCCTCAATAAAGCGTATTTAAAAAAAAATTATAATTCCTTTTTCGAGAGAGTGAGCAACCTTCGAGAATGGGTAATAGTCACTATGCGTGTATGCTGTCAGATCATAGTATGAATATCGGCAAACAGCCACAGTGTGAGGCGACGGAGAGCACAAAAACGAACATTGGGTGGGAGGGGACGCGCACCTCTAATTTGGCATCAGAATTCAGAACTCCGGCTAGCCTACCAATCAACTGCCGTGTCAGACGAGGATTTTATGAGTTCACAGATGAAGAGAAGGGCCTAAATAAGCATGGTCAGTTCAATGCCTTTGTTTTCTCCTCGGAAATAAATTGGTAAATATTGCTTAAGGGTATCACCAAGGTCCTTTTATCAAGTTACCACACAGTGTCCGACAGAGGAACAAAAAATGCATAATGGATCAATATGTGCAAATACAGTCTCAAACGTTCAAGAATTGTCAATTTAAGTTTCACCAGAACAGCATAAACTTCCAGATTTCAACCAACGGTCGTATGAAGGACTACCTACATCATACTGTGACACCGATCAACAATCACACGTTCAACAAACAGGGGGGAGAACGCACGCCCATTCGCATGTGCTGTTTCGCTTAATGATAATCGCGAGGTCTGTCCACATGTTGCGCAGTCGGTGATTCATAAAGTCGGGAATTGTGAATGAACATGGCCAATGTGTACCACATTCAGGTAGTGTGCTCGCGCAGCGAAATGATGTCGAATGGCTGCTGTGCCTCTCGACAGCCTTTGTTGAGGAAGTCCTATGTGCTAACTTCTCTCGGGGTAGGTGTTCTCCGTAAAGTGCGGGAACCGACGTAAATTCCCCGAGCTCCAGGGCTGACGGCTAAACCTTGATTCCAAACCATCCATGGACAGTGCAAGAAGCGTTCGACACTATGGACGGATGAACTGGGCACCCAGGAATTTTGGCCTCAAGAGCATTTGAGCTGAACAACTGTAATCCCGCTGAAACCATTTAAGCTGTAGTAGTGCAGTCGAATAATGGTAACCTAGGCATATCTCATTCCTTTTCAGACGGCGAACAGATGTGCACTGTTAATTTTGGAGAATATCAAGAAGATAAGAGAGACAATCACGATTAATTCTATTTAATATGAAGTTAGCATCACGCTCGCTCATAGAATTAGCTCTTGTGTTTGAATCTCTTGGAATTTCAGCCGCCTTCGTTGAAGGTGGACAAAATTCAGATGGTTTAATCCACGTAACACGATCAATCAACAGAGTCCAAAGGGCTGAAAAAGACCGCGCTTCATAGGACAAATTTTGGATAGTTGAAAGCTTCGGCTGTGGATACTTCATAAGACCCCCTACTTGGTAGTAGGGCGCTCAAAAAAACCATGCATTCATTCGATTGCACGTACTGGACAAGGCTGAAGGAAGAGTTGGAGTGATTAGGCTATGACTTCACAACAAAGTGCAAAAAATGTCGGCTTTGGTTTTGAAAGAAGGCCTCCGGGTTTGCTCGCTTGAGCCCGAAAGCTGAAGAGTGTCGTTGAGTGAAGAGGCCACGAACGTTGTATGGTCTGCTTGCTGATTGCCCGTTCTCGGTCGGAAAAAGACAAAAGGTCACAAAACATGCAAAGCAAAGAAAAAATATGCGCTTGGTTTCGTTTAACCATTCCGTTTATCAGTCTCTAATTTTGCAGTTTTCTTTTTTGATGTCGCATTTGTGTCCTGCCTAATATATATATATATATATATATATATATATATATATATATATATATATATAAATATATATATATATAAAGTGAATTGGATGAGGAAATTAACCTTTGAGCTAACCTGGTGGGCATCACTCTCGGTACGAAAATTATGCACTAAACGATATTGAGCCACCGGAAATAGGGAGAAGTTAGTCAACGATTTCAAAAGGGATATAGTTATGTCGTGAAAGATTTAAGCTACGCGACGACTGTGTCGTTTTGACTGGGAATCACTAGATTGGTCGTATATTGCTGGGGTTGAACAGCCTGTAAGGAACCGTGCTACCCAAATGTACAAACGACTGCAAACATAGGCACCGCATCCATAAGCTCCACCATCCCGGACGGTCCGGAAGCTAAGGAGCACAAATTACATTCGTTTGCTGTGGCTTCGAGCCCCAATCGGGGCATGTATTAATTATACGAATAAATGCCAACAAAAATGGGACATCCGTACAGTTTCCCACACCTCCTAATGACATTTTGAGTACGGATGCTGTGTGACAAATCATTTTCGGGAAAAAAACCGTACACTTTGGGCAACTAACTGTTCACCACAGAGCAGATCAGAATCCCACATACCTTCGTACTCGTATTTCACCGTGGCATAGCCAACATACGGCGATTTGGCCTCGAACGAATTGAGAGAACAGGGATCGGGAGAATCTGCACTGTTAGTTCCAGTGGGATCTCCTTCCGGTTCCGAGTCGAATGACCCGTCCGAATCGAAATCATCTGTGCTGAATGGATGAATGATTTGGGACACATTCAATGGGGGAAAGGAGTGTCATCACAAACAAGAAATCCGAATCAAATACACGGCAAAAAATGGGGAACCGTTTATAAAGTCAAACGTTGCAACAAACACTGCAAAGTCTCACGACAAGGACGCTAGGATTACGCCAAACATATCGACAGTGAATATACCTCCCCTTGACTAGCGACGGTCTATCGATCGATGAGTCTCCAAGTCGAGATAAACTGGCTGAACCTATCTCATTACGATTCATCTAACGACATCAGGCGTGCCTTTGGACGCTGTTTAAAATGCACATTCTCATGTGGAATTTAGATTTCAAGGTTTTCATTGGGACTGGCGTTTATATTGTAAACATTTTATCGTCATCAGCAGAGGAGACACGCGCGCACTGACGCAGCCCCCTCGGTCGGAAACAAGACGTTAGTCATCAAACATCGGGTCCACCGAGCAGAACCTCACGGAAAACATCTGTTAATGTGATCCAGAAAATCGCATAAGCACTCGTTCGGTCCGTAGAGCTGAAAATGAATCGACTGAAAGTAAAGTTCCCCGTTCCCCTATCGAGATCGCGTAGTAACTCTTGTAACCAAAACGTATAGCTACTAAGCGTGTCCAGTACCAATTCATTCGTGTGGCTATGGTGCAGACGGAATCCGTGCAGATAACAACAATAAGAAGTTGAAAAGAGCAATCTGCTCAGGATTATTCCTATGGTTAGATGGTTCGGAGGAAAGCAGTTCCTCGGAAGCGTACGACAGGTTTCACAATCATTACTGCTCCACAGATATGCCTACCGGGTACTCTCTCGTGCAGTCAATTTAATCATTCTACACTTCGCAGTCGTACTATCACCAGAATCCCAACTGAATCACAGTTTCGATGCTTAAAAAATCTACGCATCATTCATGATCATTTCCAAAGACTTAAACGAGAGCGAATTACGAAGAAAATGGGTCGTCCGAATAAACTGGGACAAAAAAGGACCATTCCTCACCGAGAACATTACCGTTCACAAATGGAATCGAATAGAAGTACAAGAATCGGTGATTTTCAGAACAACAACGATCGGAAAGGAACCATATTTGGGCTTTATATTTGTATAATTTATTTGGTCTATGTCAATAAAGACTAATGAAAAATATCACGTGCCGAAGACTAATTATCGAATCAGCAGCATCGTTTATTAGTGCCGCATAAACACACACAAACATGAATAAGTAAATAAATGCGAACAGAGTACGATTCCGTTACGCACCGAAGCACGAATATAGACAGTTAGTGTGTGTGTGTGTGTGTGTGACCTCTAAGAAAGCCAACAGATTTATGTGTGCGGGGGAAAAATCAAGCGTGAGTAATGAGACACAAACACGGGACTGCCGGTCACGCCGATCATCAGACCAGGATGCTTACCAGAGGAAAATACGACGACTAGACAAGTGAAAGCACATACAAAAGGATACGCACAAACACAAATACAGAGACGGTCAATAATCACAAACGATAGATGAAAGCGAATTTGCATACGCATGTGTGATGCTAATGGACGACTGAAATACGAAAACAATAAATCTGAGACTAAGTAGAAGAATTTTCGCGACTGATTAGGTATATCAAACCCGGTATTGGGATATCAGATGAGCTGTCCTCATGTATCAGGAATGACCTAGGGACATGTCAAAGCGAACCCTACAGCATGACATTTTCTGCAGTAGGAGCGACTTGGAAATTTGGCCCAAGAGGGTGGCAGCAAACACATAGGGATCAATGGCGCCTGGTAGCTAAAATTCTAACCGTATTCATCAAACTAGGTGTGAATGGCTAAATATGTATTTAGTCACATCTCACTGAGCATAAACCATTGACTACATTGAAGCATCATATTAGCAAAACACCAAAACCGAACGATCGTGAGAAACACCGTACACGACGGAAACTGTAGGTTGGAAGTAGTGGTCGGACAGACTCAACTAATTTTACCTTCTGAGAATCCCAACTCTGTGGTGCAAGAAAAAGTGCACATACAGTACATTGCTTGATTGTGAAAACGGCCTTTAGTCACAATTATTGGCCCATTCGGGTTCGAGATATGAATGCTAACTCATCGATTCACCATTTGATGGTCTTCATCCGTCGGGCTGCTGATCAGCGCTGTTACTAAAATGCGGAACACCTCGTCGGCCTCAACCCGTTGATCACTGACCTGGATTATAGACATGGGTATTCTTGTTGACCATAGATGATCAGCCAAGCACTACCCTCATACACCATTTCCCACATCGTTCCACTATGAAGTCAAACACACTCATACATATGTCAAATATATTCGGATTTGGGTAAAAATGCTTGTTTTACGACATTTAACAAGTAAAAGTGTCTGAAAATTGCATAGCAACAGATTAGATAATCAGTCCGCTTTTCAGCACGAATGCCCAAATGTGCCCGTGCACAATGAATCGTATTCAAGACTTATGCGAGTGGGATTTCAATTAGTGAGTAGGATGGCAGTTCCAAATAGTTTTGGAATGATTTTGATGTGCTCACGGAACGAATCCCTCAGTATACGCTGTTCTTCGAGGTAGGCAGTGAATGGGAGATAGGTCGAGGTGGCCATTCGATGATATCACAAAAAGGTATGAAAACCGCAATCAATGAACTAGCCCGTAAACGTCCAGTTGGACTACCGGATTGAGATTCAATAGGTCTCCGTAAGCGATGGTTGCAGAAAACATGTGGTTCAATGCTGCAGTCAATGGCGCAATTGCATTCGAAACATTACCCTCTTCATGCAATTTTTCAATCTATAATCTTCTAGTTGTTCTTCCACTGTCTGTCGTTTTCTTTCCTCTTTTGATAGGACGTCACCATGAGGTGGCAACCAAAACCAGGGGACCTTGGTGCAAGGATAATGGCTGTAAGAACCAAGATGAACTGATTATCGGACATTCGCTCAATTCAGCACCTATTATCTGTCGTTACCCCACAATCTCAAGCCGACGGCGATCTTACTTACCCAGAGTACTTGCTTAGTTGACAAACGATCGAATCTTTAAACTATGACCCAACCACCCATGACTCTCCTCAGTCCTGTGCGCCATCTGCAAAAAGTGTACAAACACATGCAAGACAAAGAAAGGTCAAACGGATTGTCGCCAGCATGACATCACAGAGGTAAGTCGATGTACCAGGCTGATTTTCGTATTGTGTCCATTTACTTTCCAGTTCCTTAGTGTCGGATACTGCTACACAAAAACTGTGGTGACTGACGTGAAGCTCCATGGGAAAAAGGACGAGTGATATGGGGGACTATGCCTCGACAAGAAAAAGGAAAATAGATAGGCACTTACAGAAGATTATTTGTCCGTGGATTGACAATTGACTTGACAGGTTCGTTCTGATTAAGATCTTGTTGCATTTTGCCCAGTTTGCTTTGTGCCTCGTTTAGAACTCGATCGCCACCTAGCGCTTCGTACCGATCCTGTCACATGGGACGAGTGGGGGAAGATGAACACAGATACAATGAAATTTGTTTAGGATTTATCCAACTGACGAGTGTCAGTGATGTTTGATAGGAATATACCTGCGAACAAACAAACGGTTGCAATCATGGAAAAAATCACGATATTCAACGGACTCATAATCCGCCCAAATTCTTCGGTCCAAATGAAAGTATTCATTCCACGCAGCTAACATTCGAATCCCGAAAACGAAAAAGACGCATTTAGGTGGAACATAGCTGATCGTAAAACTGCTACGAAGTGCATATCAATCAGATGATCTATGACAACCGTATTTCTCTCACTTGCCTCAACGTTCAGATGTATCTACGATGGACCGTGTTCTGATGGTGCGGGATTTCGGAGTACACCAATTTATTGATTACTGCATTGGGCTACTAACAAAAAGGCAGTAGTGAAAATCTGTCCAAGAAAAATGCAAGTTAAATGTGCGCTACTCAAACCATAAACTACCGATAGCCCAAGTCGAACTAAAAAGGATAAAATTGATATTGGGAGCGAAACAGTCTGTAAGCTGGCTGAAGTTCAGCAAGCCAAAAAAATCTCTACCGAATGTTTGGCACCCTCAAATGCACAAACCTTCAAAGGATTGATAAACGTCACCTGGAAATGCCGGATAAGTCAAAAAATTTTGTATATTGGGTCACGGATTCAGGGAGCGGAAACACGTTACCGAAAGTAAATTGACACAATGTCCTCTATTCCATGTCCCTCAAGTGGTGTCATCACAAGGCACACGTAGGCAGCAACGAACGACATGGAACGACCTGCTTCGTCGTACAGACAATGTTAGTTTGCAATAAAGACTAATAGTGATTTTCTGCACCTGGTCATTAGTTTCTCCAAATCGTTGCTAGCATGTTTACGCAATTACCTAATGAGCAACACATGCTTAATCCGTGTCTTCAGGTTGTTGTTCTAGTGTGAGCATTTGTACATGGTTCGACGAAATCACCCAGTGGATTAAATGTATAGCTTGGTAAAAACAAGAAATGAAAGGCAGTGACTATTGGGAACACGGGAATAGATCCCGTTGGTTTCGAGTTTTTGAAAACTTCCAATACAAAGGATGAAATTCCAGATATCTGTTGTTTTCAGTTAGCGACAAATAGAACCTAACAGATAAACCAATTTATAATTTTACTCAGCCATGTAACCAAGACATCCGGAATGTATGAAGCCATAATATCACGGCCAGGTAACTCCGACGATTTCAGTCAGTAGTCTTGGTCCCTATTTAATTCCAATCTGCATAATCAAGCAAGAAAGATCAAATGGTCTCCGACCGGTCAACACGACGCATGCATGGATCGCCCATAACTGAACAATTTATATAGGGCCTTTCAGTTTCAGTTTCAACCCATTCCTCCATTCTCCCAAACCCATTGTTTCTGCTTTGGTCTTCATCTCGAGTGATGCCTTTGCACATCTCTGAACATGGCACGAAAATCAGATCCTTTTCGTTTTGTCCACCAACTAACGGAATTAGTTGATTCCGACCAAGCTCTTCAGTTTGTGATCGATCACATTCCTGGCCTACACATCATTTACCTGATACAAGGGGACCCAACACCCGCCTCTGCCCTCCGGATATAATCCGGCTTCAGTGCTGCATGACTCATTGTGTAAAAGCAAAACGATTTGAAGTGTTGGCATCACCTCCTAGTTTCTCCTTACAAGAGACATCTGTTACGCGTGGGATTCCGGGGCCTCTATAGATCCGTATCCGTCAAGCAACCAGCATAAGCTTAATGACGTACGGTTTTGCGAACGAAAACATTACTGCCTGAACCACGCACTAATTCGACTGCACGGAAAAATCTTGTAACTTACTACTTTAAAAAACGATAGCGTAATCGAATGCGGCGTAGTTGCCAGAGGAATGAAACAAAGGGCGTACACGATCAACTGAGGCAGAACACAAGTAAACACAACGGGAATTTCACACAAAACATGGGGACAAAGGTGGATATTTCGCTCAAGCACCGCAGAAAAATCAGCTTAGTTGTTTTTTAATCAATAACCTAGCAATTCTAAACTCCGATAAGCTTTGTTATTTCACAGTACAAACAAATAAGAAGTGAAATAGATACCTAAAGCAGCAAAGAAAGGTACACGTGAGAGCAAATCACTCAATTAAGTGGAGATGGAGGTTGAAAGAACTTCTTTCTTCTCTCTTCATCAGCCACGGTTTCGATTATATATATATATATGTATATATATATATATATATATATATATATATATATATATATATATATATATATGGGATTGGTTTGTCCACTGAGCTGGGCAATTTGGTTGCAAACGTTTTATCACCTGCCTAGGCGACATCGTTAGTGCGGGATTTTCCACGATTCCACATTTATTCACTTCTTGGTTTTCATCGACTGGTTTAGTACATGTCCCAATCTGTGAAGTCGCAAGGGATAAAAAGTAGCAGATAACAAATCTTATTTCTATCAAGTTCGTGATTCAATTTGCTAGTACTGTTCGGATATCGAGATACTATGGCTGAAGCCAAATTTGCCGAGTTGGTCGGAGTTGGATATCGCTGTTTCTGTCCAGTAAACAGTTAGCGAATCGGAGAATACCGAGGAGCCGGGAGGATAAACTTACTTCCAGTTGTTTGATGTGTTCTCTAAGCGAATTTAGTCGGCGACCGAGAACGGCTTCCTGGGGACGAACCAATTTCGTACTGCCCATGTCTGGGTGATCTTCGTAAGCTTGACGCAGTCGTTGGGTGCCTTGGCTATTCACAAGAGAGAAACAATAAACGAAGAGAGTGAGAGGGAAGAATAGGCGAAATAGAATTTCCCGCATTGTCATCATCGATGAAAAACTCGATTGGATACAGAGTGACAAGAACAAATCAAATAAAGACCTGATCCAATATTAACGAATATAGCTCTCTACAAAAATTGTGTTTGAGGTGGAAATCTGCGGCAACAGACACATACACGCGTAACCCATTATCCACCGAGAATTCGTAGAAGTTATCCATTTCTAATGATATGATCTCATCGTGGATTAGGAGCTTCAGCCGGCAAAAGATCGAATTTTCAATGTGCAGTTTCATCACACTTGAACGCGTAGGTCCTGATAGCTGACCATGCCATAGTTTCCGGTACACGTCGTTTAGCAATCTATCAATGTATGGGACGCAAGTGTGAGTGACGTGCTCATCCAAGCGGTTCGATATACTGACTGGCCGTGTCGGCCATCCCAGCTTTTGTTGGGATAGCATGACCACATCTTCATGCCCAAACTCCGACTGAATATGCATCACCTGGCGTTTACCTCTACTACGCCGGAACTTTAGCTTTGAAAAATTACAAAAATATCCCAAATTCTGGAAACCATACCGGGGGATTTATTTCGCAAATATAGCCCGAAAAGTGATTTTATGAGAGCAACAGACTGACGTACGTAGTCTTTTAGGGGGGGGGGGAAGATGAGTAACAATTTCTTCTTTTTGAAGCCGTTCCAATAGACGGCCTCTGGGGCAAAACTGGAATCCACAAAGACAACACCTGTTACTTCAACGGACTAATGCCTGCCCATCGATCACCATCTGGCGTCTGAAGTAGACAGTAATTTAAGATCTCCCAAGTTCGCTCAATAAGTACCACGTATAAATTTGGGAATATCCCACACTCAATCATTCTTGCTAATTAACAGATCGTACTAGCGGACAGAAATGAAGACGAATGACACTCAGAGAACAAACAAATATGATAAATGACTAAGCTATCTAACGATGCAAATTTTCATCCTGAAAGCTTATTGGATAGGAAATCAGATAGTACAGGTCGTCGACCTGGAATGTCAAAGTCAAGCGAAAATCCCACTGACGCAACAAACCATACAGTCAACAATCTGCGAAAGACAAGTACACAAAATCACTAGTACGGATACATTTTTTCCAATACCGTATATTTGATGCCCAACTATTCAAAGTTCTGATGATATGTGTAGTGTCGTAGACAGCGAGAAAACGAAGCTGGTTTCATTCAGATGAAAATGACTATTCACTGAGTAAGTTAAAACAGTCATACAAGATTGAGCAATGGTTCTGAAACTGAATGAAACAAGCTCATAAAAAACTGACGTGTGGTAAGCATATGTGAATAGGACAAATTATAGCGTTAACGGCATTTGAGAAAAAATTTAACCGGTTAGGTGGCCGGATTAAGTATGGATTTTGTGGAACGGTAGCAAACCATAGCTTCTTCCCAGGCCCGGGGAACTGGGAGTCAGCAACCCTAACCATGAAACCTCCGCTGGTATCGAAGTGGATCAGATACCGGTGGGTAATGTATGTTACCGAGCAGGATGATAGAAAGCCCCCGTCTACGACCGAAGAAACTGCGGGGGGAGGGGTTGGGATTCAGGCTTCTGGTCGTCAAGGCGACAAACGGTTGAACTACGTAACAATTTATTTGAAATCTATAAGAATTACGAAAAAAAAACGAAGAAACAAACCTAAGAAAACTGAACTATCTCTGATGCAAAGGGGCCAGCCAACGCTATCAGTGAACAAGAACAGATGGCCAAGCGATCGCGCACGAGATAGCGCGGTATTTTGAAACAAGCCAGTGGCTGACCAGAACGCCTCCGCACATGTTGACTCAAAGCGAGCGCACAATCAAAAAAGTGGATGGTTCACGGGACCTTTTGACAAAGACTAACAGTGATCGAGGTGAGCTAGCGACTTGCCAAAAACAAAAGTTTTTCAATTCTCTCGAAAGGTGACTCATCGTATAGTGCGGACGTTAAACTGACTAGTGCAAACCAAGGAAAGAGGTGTCTTGTCAAGATAAAGGACGATCGGCTGTCGTGCAATAACTAAGCCGTCGAGACCCGAAAATGACTGAATCCAGATGTGCATCGATGCGAATCACACACGGTATGAGTGGGTTATCCGGATCAGACGTCAGACTTTTGTGCCGAGCAATACAACCAGTCAAGGCATCATCCAAACTGAGACTGAAATCGCACAGAATCCACTTTTTCTGATCCACTTATAAGTTTTCACGATAAAAAATACTGATTAATGACGATTCGGATCCAGTAAGCCTGGACGAAAAGGTTGTCATTTCGTTCCGCTAATACAGAGAACCACCGAGCTGCATCCATTTAATCAGCCACTACATTCCTTCATCGACTGTACCGTTCTGGAGAGCAGATAAAAAAATTCGAGCTTTTTCAAATTTCCTAGCCCAACTAAGATTGCGGTTACACCAAGTCCGATTGACCTATACCCGTTTGGTCCTAAAAATGCATCGTGTGCTCGTACAGTGACAGAAGTCATATTCCATTTAGTGGACAACTCCACTTCAATCATCTGGAAATTACTAACGAGTACATCAATAAACTCGGAAAATAGGTTTCGACCATCCACACCAAACGACTCTATACTATGGTCTTAAAGTGAAGCTCATACTCAACCCCGCTTAAAATAAACTGCAATTCCATTTGATCATGTTCAGTTAAGAGTCACCCGGCATAAGAGTATGTCTGATGTGGTATATTCTATTGTTTAACCCAACCTACCAGTGTCTTCAAACAATTTCACTAACTCTATTACGATTGTGTTTCATGCTTATTCTTTTGCCAGCGAGTTCATTAAGACGTCACTTTTACTTCGAAAGCTTCAAGTTTTTGCTGGATCATCAGATTTATGAGCGTGGATTACCGATTACCATCACAGATATACCAAAAATAAAATTAAAAGGAAAGATGTTTAGTTCAAATAACGAAGATCGTGGATGGATACTGAATCCATTTCAGAATCACAAGATGGGTTGAGGCAAAGTATCCGTCAGTTAAACAAGATCAACCTTCAACGATGCACCGTGTTAATTCCCGGATGAACATCCATGCATGCTACACATGATTCAAATCAGATTTGATTGTCGAACCAGAAAATGCCCCAGTATAGTTAAGATCGGGGAGGAGAATATTGGGTAGCGAGATCTGCGAGCGGCAATAACTGTGAAACTGACCATGTGCTTCTGTTAAAATTTCGTCCCACTATCCATGAACAAATATTGCCTACAACAAAAAGCCTGTAAGACTTCTTAATAAATAACCTTGATGTCCTGTAAGAAGCTGTTTCTTCGCCCGATCTTGTCTTTCTTTCGTAGGTCTTCCACTTAGGTCTGCAAGTGAACCGATGCAGGTATATACCCGACCGCTATCGGAGATAGAGTTGAACGGGGAAATGAGCTTTCTAAAAACATAAAGCAGCTGAACCAGATGGACTGTCGCCGTAATTCGTCAAGAACGGTGGTGAAGTGGTAACATAGGAACTAACAAAGATCATGGGACTCCGAAGATCTGGTGTGAATCGATGATTGTACCAACTTACAGCAAAAGTGATAGATTTTCATGCGGAAATCACAAAGGAATTAGGATGATCTGTCTAGTAATCGCGAAAGCTGTATGCGTGAGGACCAAGCAGGTTTCCGTTCCGGTCAGAGTTGCATTGACCGACTTTCTACTTTGCGACAAATCTCAAAACACAGACATATTCCGTAAACTGATGATTTTTGTCTTTCTCGATTTGAAAGCAGCATTCCATTAAGTCGGTCGTGCACTTCATCGGCGCTGCCCATCACTGCAGGGTATCCCAGAGGAACTCATTGCACTCACTCAATTTCTGTATACGAACAACCGAAGACGAGTACCCTCAGAAAGCGATCATTCGTCCGAGTTCACCAAGCTAGTGATATTCATTAGGGTTACACTCTTTCGCCTTTCTGTTTTCAACTTTGTCATGAAGTGGTTATGGAGACAGCCCTATCCTCATGTGGGAAGAACTGCATTGATATTTGCACAGGTAAGAAAGTGACTGACTTAGAATATGTGGAAGACGTTGTTCTGCTGAGTGAAGACCCAAGGAGGTTGAAAAGTTTTTCGGATCGTCTGAATGATAGTGTAGATGTGATTGGGATGCGTTTTGCACCTTCAATGTATAAAATACTATTGCAACACTGGATTGCCTCAAAGCCGAATGTTGCTGCTACAGGGGGATAGCTGGATGAGGTGGATAGATTTAATTACTTAGATGGTTGTATTTCACCTGGTAGTCGTATATCGGATGAAATGTCTCTGTGCATATAGACAGCTTGATTGGCATTTACCGATTTGAAGCACCTGTGGTATCGGTGTGACACCCAGTTTTCGGTGAAAGGTCTAGTATGCACAGTGGTAGTGAGGTCGGTACTACCATACGACTCCCAAATATGACCGTGAAGAGCGTGTGTGCGAAGACCTTTGATGTTTGAACTCCGTTGCCTTCGTATTACTGGTGGAATATGCGTGAGAATTTTGTGATAACCTCAGTGGACAGGTGCTGTATGCCGTTCCCCAAAGCAGTTTATAGTTGGAATATGCATCGAGGTTGTGCAATTGGCTCGTGCAAGTGGAATCAGACTACCGAGTTAGGAACCACAGAAACCGCCACTATTGGAGATAGTAGGTAATACGCCTCAATGTCACAATCAGTAGCATACCTTACAGCCACTGCGATTCACTGTACGGAGGTGGGCGAAGCGGCAACCATGACCGTGAAACTTGGTGTGACATAGGACCACATAAAGTCTCATTAGTTCAATTACGATAGCAAGCTGCCGTCTACCACCACAGTAACTGACGGATCCAGGACTCAAACCTCTGGCCGTTTTGGTGACAGACGTTCAATCCACTTCATCACCGCAGTCAGTGATGTACCCGCATCTGAAATATTTCTGCTTCCCCATAGTCCTTCTGTGTTTTGATTCTTCCATTTTCCCACGCGAAGTTCATGAGTGCCCAAATTGAGAATGACCCGACTAAACGACCAGAAACAGGCAGCAGAAGTGTCTAGTATCTGGTGGATTTTCACCAGACAACCTGCTTCTACATAAATTGCTACAAAATTCCCTTTGAGACATTGTGATATGCTCTTTCATTAAACAGGACCATAGCTCCTAGCCTCATGTTAAAACGCACTGTAGCAGACACGTCAAGAACCGAATATCTCAGACCTACTGGGAGTCCCAAAAGTATCAGGACTCTCACCAAAAATGGGTAAAGACGTTTGGCTTGGAATAATATCGGCCATCGGCTCCTAACGGTTTGCAGACAACCGGATTAAGAATGGCACACCGTGCGACTAAAGTGTCCCCCGCCAAACAATGGTTGTCTGCGTCCCCGGTCAAAGTCAAGCCGCGAGGAGTAATGAATAAGTCAAAATAAGAACACCAGTCAAGAATGATGCTCGTTTAAGGTGTCGGTAAAAAGAGAAACAAATGGAAAATTCTGATTCGCCATGCACTCAAAGCGAGTCGAATGGGATATTTTAAGTCAGCTTGCTGGTGGGATGCATGACGTCTGAAAAGAACAATCAACATCGATTACAATTTATTGTGTTGCTATGACACACCTATTGAGATCTTATGCAGTTTCAAACCAATCGAAGTTTCAGAGTCATGGTTACTGATCTCCCCCTTAATATAGTGCACCTTAACGACTATGGAGCAAGCTTCCGCCATTATACCCCTGCATCTAACATGCAATGAAAAAGATATGACTTGTGCGATGAGCACTAGCAGCAGTTGGTTGGAATTCCGACGGATTATTTCCAAATTCGCCAATGGTTAAGATGACAGAGCACAAAAATTCGACCTTCGATCTAATTTAATGGTGTTACATCTAGCTGCACTTCCGTCTATACTCACATCTGGGATCGATTAGACTTTGACGCAATCATGTGAGCAAACATAACGACGTTGAGAGCTGCAACGAGAACCGACAAACTAGTTACGAAAAATGCATTTAGGTAAAATGGATTCTGACGAAGGCTAAAGATGAAGAAAATCGGCTTCGTATGTGTACGCTAGGTCGAATCGGTCGGGCAGACAAGGCAAGTAGGTTGCAAAAAAATCTGGCTGCCCGACTAAGCCCCGAATAAGGCTTTCAATGACCAATCACGAAGCAATTGCTAGCGCGGTTACCGTTCACGTGAACGGCTGCGCGTACAGGAGAAATATGAAAGATTGAGCCATACCGAGTGGAGAATACATTTACAAGTTTGGTACTGACTAAACGTGAAACGCGTTATTTAAATGAAGTGTGGGCTTGCAAAATCACGTGCATATTATCAGGTGATGTACTTCGGAATTCTTTGTTTCCGCGAGTGCCTGAAAAATATATGAGAACGATAATACAACGGAGTCTTTCTGTCACTGCAGTAATATTAGTAGTATTAGATAATGATTATAACCAAAGCTTCGATCGATGTTGTTATCACAGTCACATGAAATTACCATTTTCTGTGACTGAAGGAGCAGAGACTTTCTAATTGTAAGGTTCAACTTGGAAGATTAACTAACCTAAGAGAATTTCCTATACAATCAGTGTTTCCCACACATGAGTAGAGCAGAAAAATGAGCAACAGTTTATAAGGGTATCGTGATGGATGCACTTCAACGTACTATACGCCAGGATAAGGGTGCTTGTAGCATTCGAGCCCGTAGTGGCAATAAGCAGTCGGGAAAATTTTCGAATCACTAATATATATGCATGTATACATGAACTGTAAGTAGTATCTGCGTGAGTGAACAATATTTCCCGGAAGCACAAAACCGGACTCGCGGTCATTGCCACTTGTCAGGTATGTGTTTGGTACGCTGCTGTCCAAATATCCTGCACATTCCGAATTGGTATTTTACCATAATATAACTGCGTCAAGAGTGTGCATGGAAGCTTTTCGATGAAGAGCCCACAGAAGAACTAAAACTGTGATTCATTGAGAATTCTTTGTCAGTGGGGCTGGACCAACCTTGGAAACGAGGGCAGAATGCCACCAGAATGGATAGAAATTGTAGACACTGATACGGAGTGTGAAAGTTTGATAATGCTTGGACGAGGAAGTAACGGGCACGCATAACTGACGAGTGACGATAACCGCGAAACCGCTTGTGTGCTTCCGGGTAAATTTGGCACATACGTCCAGATACTACTTATACTACCAGGATTCCGGGAGCATACGACCGGTTTCGCAGTTATTGCCGCTTAGCGGACACGCGACCTCTGTACTATCGTGTCAATTCATCTACATACTTGAACAGTCCGACTGTTCTCGTGAGAATACATTATATATATATATATATTTATATATATAAGACAGTGTCTGCACGATTCGTCTGACTGTGCAGCTGCACACACATCGCCACGTGACTGTTATTTCATTTGAGAATAAATGCGACTGATGGGAACACGGGAGAGCAACAATATTGATCATTCTTATTAGTATTACTATTAGTAAGCGACTTACATTTCTCCATTGGTATGTTTGACTTGGGAATTTAGGTCATTGATCCGCTCAGCCACCTGTACAATAGTCAAATCTGTGACCTGAACGAAACAAAGGGACAAGAATGCACATGAGAAGGTCAAAATGAAAAAGACTGAAAAGGAATTACGATAGAGCAGGTGGGGAAACACAATGTAAATCGGAAACAGCATTGACGAGAAAGCCTAACTGACTCAATCGGAAACAAGAGGCGATCGCATGGACCATTTATTAGTTAAAGGAATTTTCCATGAACACTATTTCGGGATCAGAAGGCATCAAGGATGAATTGAGGGCATCTGTTCTCGGATGGAAAAAGTTCTCGAGGAATCTCACAATTTGTGTAAAATGTTTTTCTTCACGCCACCCGAAAATTCCATACAAATGCCCATTGGGGTCTTGTTTAGCTGCACTGAGCGCCCAAATAGGAAGTGGCAGACGCGGTTAATTAGACAGTTCAAATCAGATTAGTTCTTGTGCGGTCTTGTAATAGTTTGTTGTCCTACACTAGATGCTATTCACTTCAATAGTCCGTCTTCGATAACTGTAATCACGCGCCAACTTGTTTGGCTTGAGTAAAATCTCAGCCGGCGCAAGATGATCGATCTAGAAGTGAGACCTAGATCGATAAAAGACGGCAATCGAACAGAAATGTGAGTGGAAAGTAACAACTCGGTATCTGATACAGTTAATTAAAGCCGATCGCAGTGGAGATGGAATTTAGACCAACATTCGTGCATACACGAACCCGAACATACATATATATATATATATATATATATATATATATATATATATATATATATATACGCACACACACACACACAAGGGTAACTGAACCGGAGCGAAAACAATGATGACAGAATGATTCATTAAGGGCTATCTGTCGGGTTTCCAGCGAAGATTGAACACAAAATAACAAAAAAGCTACCATCGTCATCATCCGAAGATTGCGAAAAAAGCGTGGGCGAATAACGCAGAGATAACCGTTACCATCTGAAAATTCCTATACGTTTGATCCCATACCAAAACCAAAGCACTTTGAGGCACGCGGTTTTTGTAACCGTCCTAGTTGTTCACGCCCGAGCGTGCTGGAGACGCTAGACAGGACGGGGAGAATGGGCCACCCAGAAACTTGAGCCACATGAAATCAAGGTGATGCGCCTGCACAAATCGACGACAAATAAAGATCGCAAGGTGATTTTCCTGGGCCCAAAACGGGATGACAAACATGGCCACGACATGAGCCCCATGTTTTGATTTTTTAAAGGCGCAAAGATCACATGAGCACCAAGGAAGACGGTTGATATGCGACCTCGAACGTGTCGCCTATGGAATTCCGAAGCTGCGGCTGACGAAGCCCCTCTCAATCGATAGGACAGAGAAGATCCGAGACACGGACTAGACACGATAAATGCACTATATATATCGTGGTTCCGAAATAGCATGGATAAAACAACATACATGAATTCAAACCATAAATGGGTGTTTCCAAAGCGAAAACTGTCGAAATTGCGGCACGGGTAGAAATGTAAAATGTCGTGTCTGGGAGAACATCGAACCAAACAAATGCCACAAAATCGAGATCAAGCGTCAAAGGAGATTGTAACAAAAATGACGTCTGAAAATAGTCCATTTTGCCCGAAAGATGAATGTTGCTAGGGCATCATGAGTTTACGTGCCTGAATTCCATCGACAGCTATTGAACCAAGTAAATGAATACGAGTTAGGGAGCGACATCATATATTAGTGCCTCACAAAACAAATTTGTTTCCACCGCCGGTCCAGAGTGCTGTCCACAAGTGACCTTCGTGCATCATTCCGCCAACGAATCCTCCATCTACGGTCACACAAACTGGAAATCGAACATTATTAATCTTTAGTGTAAATGTTAATTGTGGCCCTAATCGACTGTTTCACTCGGAATATCGTGTGCAATGTGTCCAGAAAAATTTGGAAATATTTACGATTATTTACCCAAACCTTTGCGGAAAGACAAGTTTAAACTTGGGAAATTTATGGCTGGCATGATAACCGAGATCACGAAATTAGGCTATCTTTATTCGTCACCTAATCCCCTCATTGTTCTGAAGCAGCCTAGAAATAACCACTTCCACCAGTGTGCCGAAATCTCTGTACACCGAATGGTCGGCTTTTTCACACAATGGGCTGATTTTTCTGCATTAAGATACTGATACCCAAACCATATGGGTTAAATATCTTTCCAGTGCTAGTTCCATTTCTGAAAACCCACTTTACGTCGCAATCACAGGACTCGAGCCCATTAGATGAGTTAGACCGAAATTACCTTGAATGGCTGGCTAACGCAATCCCTTGTGGTTTACTGCCATCGGAAATTCGTCTAAAATCCGGTGCCGTTTGGCAACTACTCTTCAGCCACCTTAGGACAATCACATTGTTCCACATAACCGATGCTTCCTCATTCCCATAGTCTGTCACAAATCCCCTTGCTTTGTCTAAAGCGTGACGAATTAGCCGTATCGAGTAGTTGGTATGGCCCATTTTGAAGGTCATTTGCAGTGTAATTATTTTGCAATTTGCTACATTAAAAAGATTATTTCGAACACACCTCTAACCAATAACATTTCGAGTCCGTTGGGTTGGTGCTCAATTCAACTGCACTCGTACCGGCTCAGGTCGGTTGGGGAGGAATGTAGGCAACCCTAGTGCCATGACTTCAGAACTTACGAAGTCGGTAATCCTAGCACAATTCGAGGTGCCGTGCCAGAGAGAACAGGCTGGTAATGCACAGAAAAAGCCTTGCTCGTAATGTTTGACCCTAAAAACAACACGAGAGCAGAAAGCACGAGTGATCTAAGAGGAAACCGGGGCGTTGTGTGTGTGTGTGTGTGTGTGTGTGTGTGTGTGCGCGCAAATGGATTCTGTGAGCCGCACAGTGATGTTGCTGTTACTGATAGCAGCAATGAGGATCACGACGATAACTTCATCTCGCACACAGACACGAGCACGGGAAACAATTTGTGTTGGTTCACATGCACACGATCAACAACTAGCACGAAAAATGACCGCAAACGGTTGGAGATCGGCAACAGCCGAAATAAGAACGGACTGACGAGGGTATCAGTATGGACGTGGAATGAAACTGTTTGGATTTCATAAGTATCTCTAATTTGTTTGAGATTATCTGCATACACATGTACATATGCATGCAGGTATGTTTGCTTGGGTTCACCAAGGCTAAAACATCGATTCACCTAGCCAAATTCCACACACTTAGTCACACTGTGCCATCCGCGTGAAACAGCAAGATCGATGTGGTAGACGGATGAATAGCAGTCTAACCGCTGTGTAACACCCTGGATAAAAACAGCCGCCTAAATAGCATATTCACAAAACATATGTATACAGACACAACCTTGACATGTGACCGATGCAATCAAATACACAGCAAATCGAAGTAAATAAATCGGCACGCATACAGACATCAATACATGAGCAATAGAACTGAGCTACTTGGAATATGCGTTTGAAAGTACTCGTACAACCTTACCCGTCACTTGGCAGTCAACCTACCGTCTCATCACATAAGCAATCAATCATCGACAAGTGCTCCTAATTGCTTCATCTAAATTCAAACCTAACGGTCACAGCGTTAGGGCGAAAAAAGTCAGACAACTGCTTGAAGGAGAAGATATGGAATAGCGACCAAATTTTACACACTGCCTTGTAGGGTGAGCAAATCGTTTTGAGAAAGAAAAAAAACAATCGCCGTGATATCCGCGGACAGATGATGAAAGGCCATCACCACCTAGTGGACGGTTGGTGAGAGAAAAAATGGAGTTTCAAACTAAATTTCATGAAACTGTCTTTCGAAATCACGCTGCACATCCGGTTGTTTGCGCGTTGTGTTGCATCGCATTAATGAACAAACCTCACGTACGGGAAAGTACGCGGGAAAGCTGCCAATAGGTTGCACAGTTCCTTATGTGCGAGAGAGAGAGAAAGAGAGAGAGAGGTCGGGGGAAAATCCGCACTGGGCCGATCTTGAGCCAAAGTGGGAAAATCTAAATGATGTGAACTATCCACGAATGGTACGAGGGCATCGAGACGAGGATGCGGTTATTTTCCAGATTAGCTCTTTCAACAATGATAAGACATGGGAGAGAATGAATCATTCATCGCTCGTTGGGCGAATAATTTTACTAACCAGTTTGTTGTATGAATCACGCATCGTTGGCAGCCCAAAACTGATGACTCAGCAAGGTGGGCTGATCCCCTTATAAGAATCAATCAATCTGCTACTGCGGGCATAGCAACCGCAATCCTTACGGTCAACAGGTTAAGGTTTTGCAAACACTGAGTTTTATTGTATGACGGAAACTTCCACCCTAGAGTTCCGCTTTGAAGCCTCTGAATTGGCACGATAGCTAAGGGCATCCGTATCCGAAATGGAGAGCAAATTCAAACAAGTGGAATTTCACACACACAGTTAGGCAGTGTAGTGGTGATTGTCTTCCTGTATCATATGCAATAATAGGAAAAAAATCCTTCACATACGAAACCCATGAAAAAACGCCAGAGTGGAACGGCCCAGAGGCAAGCAAAAAGTGCCAAGCAGACAAAGCTGCACGCAATACGGAAAGTGAGACCGGTAGCAATCACTTTTACGATTCCCCGCTGCAGACCCAAAGGTGGATCGATTTCGATCGATTCACTAGCCTGAGTCCGATTAATGTCTGTCCTACATACTCTACACATTTTCGTAGTATCCCCAATTCTGGATGGACCAGCATAACTACTATCGGATATCATTGCGCGGAAGTTGCATATAAGGCCCAAAACAGGAAATTTGCATTGCTTAGCACTTTAATAAGAACAAAATTGCACCGTTCAATCGACAGGCATGAGTGAAAACCCACCAATTTATTTTATTTCTCCTTCTTACCTTCACCCCGACTCGTTGGCCTTCGCAAAATAGACTTGCTTTTTTAATTTCTCCCATTGAATGCATTCATTTACAAGTTCGCTTTACCGCACTGAGGTGATCCCGGGGGTATCCTGCTTTGTCTGACCCTACTCATTGCGGTGCCTTTGTTGAACTCGAATGTTTGTCGGATCGCCCATACCGATCCAGTTACTATTCCATCCCCTTTGTTCAGCTACTGTCGAGGTACGAAGCTGGCTATTATATATTTCACTGTTTGCAATAACAGTAATAATAATATCGTGTTGCACGCACCACATAAATACCTCGAAACCGGAGTTGGGAGAAGTAGAACAAAAATGGAACCTAAAACCGTGAGCGGAGTAGCTTTTCCGTTTCCCTAGATAATTGCGCTTTCCCAATGCAAACTCTCGGAGATTACGAAACACCTCGTGCTGACCGAGTATAGTCTCGTTTATTTTCAAATTTGACTATCCCTACTCCGATGTAGCATTTAGGTAAGAATGACTTCTTATGACATACTTGAAGCTTGGACACAGTGGAATAGTCATGCCCCATAGACCCTAGAGAACACTACAAAAGGAAAGCCGGGAAAGATAGGGAACCAGCAACCATAACACGTGTCGTGTTAATCGATCCTAACCCTTGTTTACTTTTACCTATAAATCTATCATACGGTTGCCTCTTAGGTTAGCTCTTGTACGACTTTACTAGTTGATTAAAACGCACTATTCTGAATCGACTTTTCGACTCTCTGTCATAATTTCCGTTGTCGCGTCCGAGCATTTACGAATCAGTCTATTTAACTAGTATAAAGGAAAACATGGATCGTCACCTACTCCCGGACAAATTCGATGCCGAATCTGTTGCGCCAAAACAGTGAGCTTATTGGTTACGAACGTTCAACGGTTTTCTGAAACGGATAGAAGCCGATGAGGCCGACAAACTGGACATGTTCATTAATTCCCTCTCTACACACGTCTACGAACTTATTTCTGAATGTCAGACTTTCGATAGCGCCATTGAGACGCTACAGTCCTTATACGCTCGTTCCAGGAATCTTTTATTTGCCCGTTACATTCGTGCCAGGCTGAAACAAGAAGTCGGATAGAACGTGGATCAGTTCGCACAAAGTATCAAAGCATGTGCAAAGCGACAGAAAATTTCCCCTATCTTTAAAGTCGGACAGTTCTATATCTCGACACACATCTTCATTGCCTTTCTCACACGAAGATGGAAGCTTCCATGATCGATTTGATTAAAAAAGCTGCCTTGCTTGAAGCCTGAACGCTTTAGAAGTAACATGTCCTATAGTCCATATTTAAATGTCAGAGAGTGTGAATTGATTCAGAACAACTTGGTTGAGCAGCCTCGATTGCAAACAGGCAAAGGCGTGTGCCAACTTCATTGCACTATTAGTATTATTATTACTCCGTGAGTTACTCGGAAGTTAGACTTAAGGTATTAGTCCAGTCTCTAGAACAGGCACTAAATCAGAATAGGTTAAAGTGGTTGGGAAATGTTTTTCACTGTTCTTCGAGACAGGTAATGATGATAGGACGAAGAGGCCAGACGATGGCATGGGTAAAAAGTGCAAAAGCTTTAACCAATGGAAGGTGCAATAAGACTACCGAGTCGGGATCCACGAGACTTCCCGAAGCAATGATTGGAGATAAAAGGTGATAAGGCTAAGCGCCGCAGTGGCGTTATTGTATTCGAAACCCTTCTTCTTCTTCTGCATGGTTCTTCAAATTACTATTCAGCAATAGATCTTTCATTATTGATCGTTCTTTTTCTGTTTGAACACATGGTGCTGTGAGGTAGCAACCACAACCACAGCACGTTGGCTCAAGGCTAAACATTGTGCAGACTGAACTGAAATGAACCATTATTACTGAGTGAATAGGTTAAAAAGATAACTACCGACCGGTACAATGTTGAGCGTACCTTCACACCTCGAATCCCGATATCGCAGATAAAAGGAGTACGCAGATTTCCACGTTTGGCACCGCCAAGCATACTGACGGTAGACGAAGCCGAGGAAGATATAGCTGACGAACCGCTTCCGAAGGCGGTGATTTGTGTACATGACTGAGGATTTTCCAAACCGAGGAGATAAGCACCAAGTGCCTGGTACGAGCCATCAAAGAGCGCAGCGGGACAAGTGCCAAGATTGAGGAACGGCAAATCAACCGGTGGTAGTTCGCCCGTGGTTAACCGGTCGATAACTATGGAACCATCCTGAAATAAGTGAGGAACAACATGATCACCGGCAAGAACGTGACAAAGGAAATAGAAGAGACAGAAAAAACGGGATCATGCATATATTATCTGATGTTAAACTTGAGTTTTCGTAACTTCTCCTGACCACAACGAACCCAAACGACCTCTTCACTGTCAAGCAATATAAAAATCCATATGATCGAAAGAATGACGCTGAAACGTTCCAACACACCTCCCCATCATACCTCCTAAGGAAGACATCTCACAGAAACCATTCGAAAATCAACCAACCATTCAAAATCAGATTTACATCACAGCAACAAAACCAATTATGTGAAACACAGCAACAGAGAATGAACAAGATCGACACCACCTGCTTCCACGAGGCAGATTCAAACAAATTCAACAACTCTCGCACAATCAACAAACCGCTCAGGATGCAAAATACACAAACAGGTGGAGTACATAAATGCCAAACAAGCAAGATAAATTTCGCATCAAATTTACGATACAGAATGAGACGAAGAAGGCAAGACCAATCATCGTGTGATCCCCACATGGATTCATCATCCATACATGCTCCCAACAATTCAAATGAGATTCAAATGAGATAAAATATGATAAGATTTCCAAACGAATTAAATAGTGGTCGACCTCTAACTCCAGAAGTCACTTGGATGTTAGTGAATGGTCGAGAAAACAAAGGCTATAATCCCAACTGATAAAGTCTTCACTATGGCCCGAGATGGCCAAACGGATAAGGTCGTGGCGTTTGGACGTGAGGATCGTGGGTTCGAATCCTCCCACCGCCGGTCAAGTCCTCCAGTATAAGCAGACCTCTGTTGGCCGCGGCCCCATTCCTGATAAATGATGTACACTGTTACTTCATTAATAAAGGAAGTAAAAGATAAAAGATAAAAAGATATTCTCCTGCCCAATGTACTTGTCGAAGTACCGTTCAACCATATAAACA
The DNA here is from genome assembly GCA_008360955.1 of Fasciolopsis buskii. Taxonomy (NCBI): domain Eukaryota; kingdom Metazoa; phylum Platyhelminthes; class Trematoda; order Plagiorchiida; family Fasciolidae; genus Fasciolopsis; species Fasciolopsis buskii. The sequence continues at coordinate 139,615 of LUCM01002122.1, read as the reverse complement.
CGGCGTTTCGATTCTATCATTACCTTCGTGTACTCTTCGTTCATTGGGAAGTGGTCTGGTGCCAGCTGTTGAAACCGCGATTACACCAGCTACGTGATGTACGTGTAGACTATTCTCACCTTACTCAGTCTTTGTATTCGTACTGAACAAACGTTGCGGAACTTGACGAGAAAGAACAGTTATCCTCATGTTTCCTTGTTGGAACGATGATGGGAAGCAAGCATAACAAAACTGCCGCCAAGATACGTTTCAAGTAGAAATCCAGTACATTCTACGGAGTTTTTGATGACATTTCCTTTCATACCGATGTCGTTGGTGTGACTGGGGAGATGGTATTTTTAGATTCTGAACGTTATCTAAGCAGCTTCTGAACAATATTTCTTTTCAGAGTTAGGAGAGAAGAAATCATGGAAACACTTTACCACTTTGGCCGTGTCCAAGTTTCAACCGGGACTCAGAGCAGAGTTGACTGCCACTTGATGAGTTCCTGGGCTACGGATAACGGAACGGGAACTTCTATTGGTAGTTACATTTGCGTAATGGGAGCCCTGGCTTACTGAATAAGCAGCCGAGGATAAACAGCTGCAGGGTGGAACGCACGAGGGATTTCACCTAAAATAAAAAATACCGTAATTACGCTGGTGGCACTGTGACTAGGCGAGTATGATCTGCCAACCAAACAGGGAGATCATTTCATAGTGTTATGCTTACTCCACAGGATTTGGCAGAGATGGCAAAGGAACCGTTCGACAGGCCATCGGCCCATAAAGTCCGAAACTGCTGTCTTGGAGGTCGGGCTCTCTTGAAGAAACCGGCCCATTCTGGACTAGGCGATTGAGGTGCACAAAATGTCACAAGTGAACGATGGATGAGGACGGACAATCGATAGCGGTGATCATCATTCAGCAATGAACACCCGGCGGGTCTCATTGAATGCTACCTTCCTAGCCGAGTTACACATCACTATACAAAAAACGAATACGCAAGGTGGACTGGGAGTAGACTTCCATGGACGGGAAAAGAAAAGAATCCCGTAACAGCCAACATATGGGATACGTGCATTATTGAGAGATGCATGCTCCTTTAGTTTCAGTAAACGCCTGTGTGCTAACTATCCTGTTCGATTAACAGGATTTATTTGCGGCAAACGTTTCGAGTACAAGCGTATACACAGAAGAGCACCAGCATATTGAAGTCTGTTGGGATATCTCCATTTGCTGACCTTTGGAAGCGAAAAACGTCGGACTTTTTGAAACAATATGGTACCGTAACAAGAGCTATACAACTCCATGCCCGACAATTATTTCAGGCTAAACCTGATACCATCTCAAAAGCTGTTTCGCGCTTCCCTACAGGAAGTCACTCAATTTGTATAGTTTACTAGTCCAACCACAGTGATTTTGACAGAGACCGATTACTTCGCGGTAGTACAACATTCCACAATCATTTCCGTGAAACAACTAAGTTGTACACAATAGTATAGTCCGTGAATGTGAAACAATTTTATTCGATTATGACCATTGGTAGGATAAATCTTGACCGCTTTCAGTATCGATATCCATTTTTCAACCCTTAAATGAATCAAAAAAAAAACAAAGCAAAGAAACCGAAGTGTTTGCCATCAAAATTTGGCATCATTCTTCAGATGATTTTAGACGAGAAAGTCGTTTCTAGTCTCAGGCATTTGTAAACCTGTTCTCAACACGATAGAGTAGACCCTAAACACAAAACGGATCGATGCTGTCCAAAACTTGTTCTCGTGAAACTTGAGTCGTTAGGTAGAAAAAAATCAAACAAGACGAAAACAGATCACAAAAAAGAGAGTGAGTCTGGCATTGTGCGCACAATGAATTGCATACACGCAAACAAACCAGTGTGATCCACATCCAAATAACTGGACTGTCAGATCACGTGTTGAACTACTCAAATGGCAGTATACCAGTTCTGCCAGTCACATGTAATCAAGTACAAATAGCCGGTGAAGTGGGTGTTTGTGGGTCTTCTGTTGTATTAGCACGGTCGTGAAACACGGTATGCCAAGATTCAATAAGAAGTGTATTTTGCACACCCATTACGAACAAGCCTTTTCCCCACAAAGAGGAATTGTGAAAAAAAACAAGCTGGACGTGACTGTTGTAAGGTGTACAATTATCATAGGTTGGATCGATGAACAGAAACAACGTTCTGGCATTTGTGCGCACGATCTCTCGCAGGCTATCTCAGTTACTTCAATGACTGAACGATTGCGTGTCGATTGCGTTGTCCGCACATCCACAGACACACACACACACGCACACGCACACAGACAATACGTTTTGCACGCACGACCTTAATTAACTAGTCATTCCATTCTTTCACATGAAGTCCAACATAGACAAAAAATTTGGCAAAGCGATTACACTAGACTGGAATCGAGTTTTGGACGTCTCGATTTCGAATGCTGATGTGGATGTTTTTTTATTGTGAATGATATAATATTAATAACACAGCGTTGTTAGTAGATGTAATGCGCCAACGTTTCGACTACCGTGGGTAGTCTTTCTCAAGGCAAGTTTTACAATCAAATGACTGAGGGAACGTTCACATGCCAACTGATGTTTAGTTGTGTTCGTGTATGTGTGTGCTTTGAAATGTGGGTCAGGTGAGTGATTAGTTGTCTTCCACGTCATGCGTCACCGTGGTGGTGGGGTCAACTAGCGCGGTGACCTTTGGTATGCTTGTTTCTTAATGATGTTAGGGCTGTCCATATCTCCGAGATCTCTGCTCCGTCGTTCCGATTTATGCATGTGGGGTGGGTGCTTATCGCCAGAGCCTCGGCAACCTTACGCTCAGTGCAGGTTCTGAATCCACGTTGAAGTACTTTTGCGTTTTCATAATCTATGTTATGCCCTTCTGCTATGGCATGCAGAGCGATGGCTGAATCGCGCTCAAGTTTTGATAAGGCCGCCTTATCTGTAGGTCTGCACTTTTCTTTCCTTCTGTGTTCAGTTATCCGCGTCGTCAGTTGTCTGCTGGTTTGTCCAATGTATTCAGCCGGGCTTTGAAAGCCCACAAATTGACAGAGCAATACGAACGAACTGATAATCATATAAACTAGGAAGAAGAAAATATGTGAGAAAGACTCGCTGTGAGGTTCATTTTGATCAACCGATGTTGGATGGGGGATGTGACAGGGAGGGATGAATCATAGAAAAGTCAGACATACGTACCATGTGGAATGCTGGCAGACTCACTGATCTTTATTTGCGATTTATCTCGAACCAAACTGGATATAAAAAGTCATAAACACGCATATACTCAGTTATAGTTTTATTTTTCTGCAATCAGCAACCTTGTATTTTTTGTTTGCTACCTCACACCAACAAATACTCAGAAGAAGAAAAAGAAAACGAGAAATAGTGAAAGATCGATTGTAAAGATCCATGGAGAGGAAGAGAGATTTGGAATGCGAGGACGGTGCTGACTATGACTTATAGCCATTTAATCTACTGTCTTCGATTATCGCTTGGGAGATCTCATGGATCCCGAACGAGCAGCCTAAATACACTTACATTTTACTGATTAAAGTTTTCACACATTTTTGCCACGTTATCGACTAACCGCCTAAATCCATCTTCCAACCATTATCTGTCGTGAATCATCGCACTGTAAGGCAGGCATGACGTGCGCACTCCAAAAACATGTCCTAACTACCTAGTCTATTCATATTCCGTGCCTTTTCTGAAAACAGAACCCAAGGAACAAGTACCATTACGCCTATCCTCTGAGTTACTTACAAAATTCTCACGCATATTCCGCCAGTAATACGAAGGCAACGGAGTTCAAACATCAAAGGTCTTCGCACACACGCTCTTCACGGTCATATCTGGGAGTCGTATGGTAGTACCGACCTCACTACCACTGTGCATACTAGACCTTTCACCGAAAACTGGGTGTCACACCGATACCACAGGTGCTTCAAATCGGTAAATGCCAATCAAGCTGTCTATATGCACAGAGACATTTCATCCGATATACGACTACCAGGTGAAATACAACCATCTAAGTAATTAAATCTATCCACCTCATCCAGCTATCCCCCTGTAGCAGCAACATTCGGCTTTGAGGCAACCCAGTATTGCAACAGTATTTTATACCTTGAAGGTGCAAAACGCATCCCAATCACATCTACACTATCATTCAGACAATCGAAGAAAACCTGAAGCTTACAAGGGTCTTCACTACTGTGATGGATATTACACGAATTTAAAAGGTAATGTAGTCAGACTACCGTGTATTGTACCATATGCTCAGGAAATTAACACAGAGCTGGAAGTGGTTGGTTCACGTCCTGCGGGATAAAACGCTCCGGCCTCGGTGGTATTCACGTCAAACAACAAAACAGTTAATTCGGAATGATGAATAAACAAACTTTCCAACTATGGTCAGTTTTTTGGAAAACATTGCACAACTTGTGTAGACGAGGATAAGAAACGATAATAGGCACATTCGTAGATGCATGGCAAAAATAAAGATTGTCTTCAAAAGAGCAGCTACCATTGTATGCGATGGCTACCTCCCAATAACCAGGAATGTTCTGTCATAAGTATGTTGCGCATGATTCAAGAACAAGCACTGCCTACATGATTGGCTTTATCAGAATCATGTCGGAGGGGGGAAACATCCGAGACGAGAGGAAATGAAACAAACATTTTGTAAATTTGGTCACGTGTTATCTCCTACGTACTTTCCCGTCGCACCATCGATTCTTCAAAATCTGTTGCGTTTGCAGGCGAGAAATCATCTGACTGTCTATGCCATCTCTAACACTATTTCGAGATCACGCCAAAACTATTTTGAACTGTTACATTCAAATACCTTATTGAGACCTCGTTCACATAAACGTTCAAAGTGGCTAATATCACATGGATATGTCTGCGCGTACGTTGCCTAAGATACTTCGTATGCCTGTCCACTGCCCCACCATTTAAAATTGCACGTATGCTTGTGAGTATGTCCGAGAGACATGTTTCAGCTAGTTCAGAATAATTTGGACGTAATTCCAAAACAATGTGACAAATTCTAGAGATCAAAAGAGGTGGTTTCCTTAAGTGGGGGGGAATCCATTTCGAGATGTTTGTTGGGGGGGGGGATTTGGTCGGCGAAGCAGCAGAGCGAGCCAAGATTTATCAAGGGTTGGAAGCAGCGGACCAAAATCTCGCCAACACGTCTTTGGGTGTTTGCATACCACAGGATTGTCACACCAATGCCTTCAGCAAAGCCAGTAACCAAGGCGTTCGGTTCCTGTGACTCTGTTAGAATACTGATTTTTCGAAGGAGACAATAGGGTATAATCCCAGTTGGCGGCGTATTTGGCTAATTTCAAGTTTCTACTTCACTTAACGCGGTTCGCCAAATGACCGCGAGAAGCTAAAGCAAATCCAATGTCGTAGATTATCAAATACCGGACATCAACGATAAAATACATAATATGTCCAACTATTTACCACGAACACAAACAAGATTAATCAGTATGAATCACTAAGTCGTTTGCCGAATCCCCACTATACCTAATGACAGCACGAACTCGCCTTTACATACTTATCCAGCATCGGAAATACTTTTGTTGTTTTACTTGCCGTTTCTCTTCAGGATGGCCCTTAGAGCCAAGAGATCTAAAGAAGGCATTCACCGTTTTACTTATATTTTTAACTTCAGGATATCCGATTGTAGAGGGATTGGGCGGTCTACGAGAAAGGGAGGACATTTCCAACCAAGTGATGTACATCCACACTGAGTTTATTTTGACCGGCGGCGATCAGGGGGTTAAGGTCGTGTCGTTTCTTGTATCTTTACTTACTTACTTAATGAAATAACAGTGTAAATAATTCCCGGATGGAGGAGCCATCGACAACAAAGTCGCCAAATGGGCATTTGATCGGCGGTGGAAGAATTCGAACCCACGACCTTCACGTCCAAACGCCACGACCTTATCCGCTTGACCACCGCCGGTTTGGACGTGAAGATCGCGGGTTCGAATCGTCCCACCATCGGTCAACTTCCCCACTTGGTAACTTCCTGTTGTCCACGAGCCCCTCTCTGAAAACGATATACACTGTTATTTCATCGTTAAAGATAATAAAAGATAAATAATAAAAAAGAACAGAAAAAGTCTAACGACCAACAAAATGTGTCTCTCCAGGTACACCAGATGTCCATATCATCATGTATTATATTCCAAAAGTGGTGATTAACTGGTTAATCAATCCATTTCAGGTGACACTTAATTGTAGCTTACATCCTGCAGGCCGCCATATTGGTCTAGTTATGTAACTGCCGATATTGGTTGATATGCAAACTGGGCCTCGGTTTAAATTGATTTTTTTGTTGTTATTTTGTTCAGTGGTCGAGCAACCCCCTCGAAGATCACTATCCCGATGCGCATTGCACAATGAAGAACACCAATCCAAATATCCTTAAACCACTTTCAAATTGGCCACTCACGCAACTACATCGACCAATCCAAATGTGATTTGCAGTGTTTTGTATAGGGAAAGAGTCTATCACAAACTGACTGCGATCAAGTGGATTGAGCGTTTGTTATCCGAAATTTCAGAAGTTCGAATCCCAGATTCTCCAGTCAGTTTGGTAGTGTACGGCAATTCACTGTGGTTCGTCAGAAAAGCCTGAGTTATTGAGACCCTACTTGGACCTTAGCCACTCCAAGTTTTGGGATCATAGTTGCTGTTTCTTCTCCCTCTCCCACGCTTTGATGTGTGAGCTGCAGCGACTATGTGACACACCTCTTCCGCTAAATTCACTCGTGGCGCATGCTGGATAAATTCACGTTCATTTAATTGTTTTGTGATTGGATAATCAGCAGTTGGCATTAAAAGTAGAGCTAGAGTTAATTAATTTCATTACGTGGATCTTAATAGCTGTTGATTTGACTACGGATCACCTAATCGTAGTCAGTCATCGCTTTCATTAGTTTCGTACTTGTCATTAATTTGAAAACGCCGAATCCACTGGCAGACGATTGGTCTTAATATTGTTAAAACCCTGGAAATGCGATGCTCTGAAGCACCAGACATCCAAAATCTGAGAGCTGGTCACGCTAGCCTTTAAGATCAAATATTCTCAAATTCGGCCAAGGTTTACGATTGAATGGTTGGTAAGGTACTGCTTCAAGGTAAGACCACATACTACGTGTCTCTTGTGTTCCACGCTAATCGCACGAAACACGATTCGGAATCCCGGGTCCTCCTTCAAGTGGGCACATTTGCGATAATTCCTGTCGCAGTAGGTTACCAGGTTGAATACCAAATGAACACTGTAGCCTAATTAATCAACATAGCTCAGTCAGATGCATTACCGTAGCGCAACACACTAGTGACCATCGTTCGTCTCAGCCGGCTGAGGCGACCACCGACGAGAGTTCCCTTATGTGAACCTAGACTAAAAGTATGTACCCTCTGACCTCTCGATGCACATCTTGGTTGCGGCTCCCTATGTGAATTCCACCATTTAGACGTAGATCATCAAGCCGGACATTCTCTGGTCCGACAAGCGTTGCGGCTCCAAAAACCGCATCAGGAAGTTGAGGCTTGTGGTCTACGCAGATAAACAATTAGTACCATAGCCAGTATTTTTTCGACAATACGGACAAGAGGTGCAGTCTCCCTTCGGCTCGGATTGTAACACAGGATGACTTATCAAGAAAAGTTTAGTGGCCACCTGTTTCACAAAATGCTCAATTTCAATCAGCGACAAAAAGTACGCAAATTTTGCACTAGCATTGAAAATTGAATACAATCTAAGTCCCATAAGATGCTGGCGCTAGTCGATGGGGTCGCGTACTTCATTTTCTTTCAAGGAGGCCGCCTGGACAAAAAGAGAACTAGTCGTTTGGGAACGCAAAAAGGTGAAAACCATCTGGTAAAAACGCGTACTCTGAGCAGAAATACGATGATGAAAAGAAGGGTACAGAGCAGTGCGGTTTCGCAGACAGAATTTGCGGAGCAGACACCAAACTACGGCCCATTTGTGTCGTCGCTTAGCAGCCCCAGGCTAACTTCAATACATGTGAAATGAATTGCAATAAGCACATATATCACCGCCGAAAATACAACTACTAGCGAACTTCCAACAAGAAATCTTCCGAAAATCTGCTAGTGCGTCCAGCAACTACGAACACATAGATGCCTTTGAAAGATAATGTTGATGAAATATTCCAACACACCTCCCCATCATACCTCCTAAGGAAGACATCTCACAGAAACCATTCGAAAATCAACCAACCATTCAAAATCAGATTTACATCACAGCAACAAAACCAATTATGTGAAACACAGCAACAGAGAATGAACAAGATCGACACCACCTGCTTCCACGAGGCAGATTCAAACAAATTCAACAACTCTCGCACAATCAACAAACCGCTCAGAATGCAAAATACACAAACAGGTGGAGTACATAAATGCCAAACAAGCAAGATAAATTTCGCTTCAAATTTACGGTACAGAATGAGACGAAGAAGGCAAGACCAATCATCGTGTGATCCCCACATGGATTCATCATCCATACATGCTCCCAACAATTCAAATGAAATTCAAATGAGATAAAATATGATAAGATTTCCAAACGAATTAAATAGTGGTCGACCTCTAACTCCAGAAGTCACTTGGATGTTAGTGAATGGTCGAGAAAACAAAGGCTATAATCCCAACTGATAAAGTCTTCACTATGGCCGGAGATGGCCAAACGGATAAGGTCGTGGCGTTTGGACGTGAAGATCGTGGGTTCGAATCCTCCCACCGCCGGTCAAATCCTCCAGTATAAGCAGCCCTCTGTTGGCCGCGGCCCCATTCCTGATAAATGATGTACACTGTTACTTCATTATTAAAGGAAGTAAAAGATAAAAGATAAAAAGATATTCGCCTGCCCAATGTACTTGTCGAAGTACCGTTCAACCATATAAACACGGTGTTTCGATTCTATCAAAGTTAGTTTGAATTACGTAAAACGAAGTTTAAGACCTATTCATTACCTTCGTGTACTCTTCGTTCATTGGGAAGTGGTCTGGTGCCAGCTGTTGAAACCGCGATTACACCAGCTACGTGATGTACGTGTAGACTATTCTCACCTTACTCAGTCTTTGTATTCGTACTGAACAAACGTTGCGGAACTTGACGAGAAAGAACAGTTATCCTCATGTTTCCTTGTTGGAACGATGATGGGAAGCAAGCATAACAAAACTGCCGCCAAGATACGTTTCAAGTAGAAATCCAGTACATTCTACGGAGTTTTTGATGACATTTCTTTTCATACCGATGTCGTTGGTGTGACTGGGGAGATGGCATTTTTAGATTCTGAACGTTATCTAAGTAGCTTCTGAACAATATTTCTTTTCGGAGTTACGAGGAAATAATTTGAATGAACAGTCCCTCCTTCCCACTTGATTTTCTTCGTTGTTTCAGATACAGATTCATAGCCGTACAGTCTGATAGGCATAACAGTGAATCAGGAAACGATTTTGCCCACCTAATTCAAAATCATGTTGCCCCGTTCCGACGAGCAGAGGTTCCACATCTGGGCTATCGATCATACCATATACATATTATCCGAATCCCACTTCAATTCAGATGAATGTTAATGTAACGGAAATCGTGGGACTCGGCTTCCCATCACATGAATCGTCTGCTTAGTTGGTTTCAGTTCACAGTCTGATCGCATGCCTCGTCCGCCCGGCATGACCACATGAGGGGAATGAATTATTTCTAGTGCAATGAAATAGTTAACTTATCTTCAATAGGTCACTCATTTCAGCAAATAATGTACACGCCGAGGAGATGTGAACATGTGTTTCAACAACGGAGGGCCGATGAGTTTCAGTGTCCGATTCAATAAATTATCAATTTGGCTCAATCTTCTAGGAAAAGTACCAAAAACACAGATCGGGCGCTTCTCCACAATTCGCGATTTTCAATTACGTTATGCAAAAGGATCAATACAACGGCCACAAGGTATCCACAACCACGTTGTTTAAGACCCTATTACGAACATTTTCTGACCCCATCCTGACTTGAATGTATGCACAAACGTGACCCATGCTTCAGTGACGCGTGTACTCTACCAGACGAGCTATGAAACCATCCCGTCGCAGTCCGGACATTGCATTTAGAGAATCATTGGGTGCACACCCAAATTACGCGAGTACAAGGCACCCATCGGAGTAGACTTTCCGTAATTCCACCGCGATTAGCAGGACTTCTCGGTAAAGCAGCTACCATTCGTGGGCTTGGATTCACGATCTTTAAGGGGTAGTGAATGCGGTACCACAGATCCCGTTAGGCGGATATCACATAGCGATCACAGATCTCTTCAATTAGTAAAAGCTACACTGGTTACCTTTACAATTGATGACATCCAATCTGAAGTCCGACCATGCGGGGAGCTGCGTGACCTAACTATTTGACATCAAAATGTGCCGATCAGGATTTGGTCTGATGTGCAAAATTTACCTTAGCATATATCGTTTCCCATTTGCAAGCATTTACAGCTTGGGTGAATCATTGATTAGAAGTAAAACAGTTCGCTTGTCCTAATTCGGATAGTAGATTGCTTCCTTGAAGTCAACTCTGTTGAACCCAAGGCCATCTCGAAAATTATCTAAACGACAAAGTTAAGAATCGTTTATGCTGGAGCGCAGCTCAGATGAACATCGTAACTAATTCTTTATGATTACGCTAGTAAAAGACCTTGAAAAAAAACAATAGCAGCAATCAGCTACGACACAAAATTATGTGACAAATTCACCGATTTCTGAATGATTAGAAAACTGCATTCCATAAGGAGGATTTAGTTAAGCGACTAGACACAAGAAACCAAAACGAAAACTGATAAATTGGCAAAACGTGTATGTGCGTATGTATGTATGCATTTATGTATGTGCGTACTCATGTGTGTATGTATGTATGCATGTATGCATGTATGTACGTGTGTGCGTATGTGAGAAGAGAGATGGAGGTTCTAGATGGTTTTCGCTCACCTTTTCCGCATCGATCATCGATACGGTCTCTTTGATTTGTTCGTTGCATTGTGTTATTTGTTTGATCATGCCATCATTGATTGAATGAATTTTCTCTAGCAAATCTTTGACACCGTCCGTGCGAACACGATTCATCGAATCCAATTCCTCCAAATGAACCATCAAGTTCTTGTTATAATGCTGCCGATGACTGGCGTTGAATTTGGACAACTCAGCAGCGTACTGAGCTTTGGACTGATCATAGGCTCGGATTTTACGTTGATACACCTCTTGCATCTGGTTGACGAAAACGGATAGATTCACGTGACGAATGGACAACAAACCGGGCGACCAATGCGAAATTTAGCACGGAAAGCCCCCTTTTAAAAAAACATTGCTCAGATGAAGACAAAAATAGATAACACACGAGAGGGGAACTAACTACCAATTGAATTTGGCTTAGTGCGAGTGACAAATTGGGAAGACTCGATATTACTCATTAAAGTCAATAATTAAAAAACATTCTCGAAATGAGTGTTGTATGCGCGGGAAGTAGTATGGAATATAATGCTAGAAATTTTTTATTGAATGCAGCATTTACCGATTCTACAGTTAGCAATTTACGGACAAGTGGGGAATAGTGGCAAAAATGTAATTTATCTGCAGCATAAGCCGCGGAGAGGACCTACCTTATCAAAACCTATTGAGGTGGACCCCGCACGTCACAAACACCTGTTCTATTTTCGCTAAAGTTATCCGACTGTCCCAAAGGTTGCCCGTTATTCGTAATCAATAATCACGTTGCGTGACCAGGCCGCAGCCTGACTGGTCCAGCCAGTAATGGGTGAGAGCGCGTATACGTACTAACATCCATCGCTCTTTCGGGTCGCAGACACAAAACTGAAGTTAATCGCATCAGTTCAAAATGGCAACAATTGATGAACTTATGATAAGATTCTACTGTCGCCGAGTTCATTATTACGTCTGATCTACTGAGGTCTCATGCAGTTCGATACTGCAAGTGTCCGGACCAGTTTCCTGTTCTCTTTACCTTTTTAGTTCACCGTATATAATGAATTATCTGGAATTGTAGTATTTATGTTCATTTGCGTGACTCAGACAAAATACGAAGACTGTGGCTGATTTCCAGATGCAGTGAAATGATAGAGATGGTAAGCAATCGGAAATTTTTTCACAGTTAACCTTCACAAAAACAAATTTCTGAATGAATCTCAGTATTCTGGTTTAGAACTGGTCCAATCACTATGGGGAGGAAAATAGGACTTGTGGAATGGGTTAGTATCCGAATGGCCCTGGTCTATGGGAGGAGGCGGGAGAAGATTCGAGGCTGTTTCGGCGAAGTTTTTAAGCATTCACAATTAGTTGTCAAGACAACAAAGCAACACACACACAAAAAAGAAATTTACTGCGGACAGATGAGATAGCTGTCACAAAACTGAAAAGAGGCGGGGATGACCAACGGCCAGGTCTCGTGTTACCTTTTGCTGTTCTATTCGGGGCAGTTGTATATCTTTGTCTGCTTTAACCCAATTGTCGTAAGCTTTTTGTTTCTCTTTAAAAGCGGTCACATATTTCTGCCATGCATTGTCCAATTGTTTGCGCAGTTGATCCACACTGTTGCCGAGTTTCAGTGATTCGGCACGTTTATTGTCAAGCTCACGTCTGTCATTATCACAGAACGTTTTCAGCCCGACCAAGACTTGGTCGTTTAGGTTCTTTGCTCCAGCCTCGAACACAGCACCCATATTAGACAGTAATTGAGCCAGACCTTCGAATGCTGCAGTAATGGTTGTATCTTCTGGACCAGATTTCTTTTTGGGAATATAGGCTGCGGCGGACTTTCTGTACGCGTGACAGAAAAATGATTGAACATTCGAAAACAAAAAATACATACCTGAGACGTTTTCCAAAATCATGTTGCAGCTTTTGTACATCCAAAAGAAGCCTGATGTAAGCGTCGGTTGAACTCAGTTGTTCACTTAGCTGTTTGAATACACCATCACCTTGATCCTGAAAAACATAAATAGACAGAGAGTAAATAACGAACCTACATAGGTCAACAGACGTTTCTACACAGTCAAAACATCACAATACGAAAATACTGTTGTTGGTAGAAACACAGTCAGCCAAATTTCCTGTTACCATGGCTAAAGATGCTACAATTCACCCAGTCAATTCCCTTGATGATGACGTGACGTGACGTGGCGTGGCGAATGTCTTCACCCCATATGGTAAGGTCATAGCTCTTTGTCTAAATTTGAGAAATTTTACGAGCAAAGTCGTTCGAACGGAATTCGACGGTCACCGGCTCTGCTTTGGTTCCCGCGGAATGCTAAGCCCTTGATTAGAACTGAAATGAAAACGTACGAACTAACCTACAGGTCATCCGCGAACGTCGCGTTTCACTCTGCTTCCTTCCAGATTGGGTCTTTCGACCACAGGCTCGGGGCGAGGACACCTCAGGCAACCGGCTACTTTGGTTTATATGTGCATTTCAAATGCATATATATATATATATATATATATATATATAGTAGAGCGATTATCTCAATCAGAGGACGACTGCCTGTACCCAACTCTCGACGACGCACCTCGTCATTGCTCACCCGATGTTCCCAGTTCAGCAATAATTTGGAGACATGAGTGGTCGAACACAGAAATCTAGGGTGTCACAATGCGACGAATCGGGCAACAACTCACCAAACAAGCAGAATGCAAGACATTCTCGGTAGGCGACGAGGGGACAGATAGTGGGACTTCCTCAGCAGAGACTGTTTCAAACGGACGGTCATTTGGGAGCAGTTCGAAAGGTGTTCGGCACGAGGGGCCAACTCAAAGCCTCGGACACTCACCTCCACCACAATGAAGCTTTTGAAGGAGTTCGAGTTAAAGCATTCGAATGACATCATCTTGCTGAATTGAATTGTATGAACGATTCAGCACCGTTTAAATCGGAAGGAGATTGAGGTAAACAGATATGGTAACCGTTTTAACTCTTTCAAAGCTGAAAGGCGCTTGTTCCTGTAAATATCCTTTTTGTTATCAGTTAAAGATGGCCAGCAGTTTTGAGTACTTCAGGGGCCTGACCACAACCGTTGATGTTCGAAAGGTTAAACAATGAATAGCAGAAATCAAGTTCGTCGAATCTGACTATGCGTTAGTTTCAATGAGATTTTTGCTGCAGCTCAACGGCCATTGATGCAGGCCACAAACCCGATTGGCTGTCGAACGTCTTTCTGATTCGGCTGTTCGCAAAAGCTACAAACAGAATCTGTTCGAGGAACTAAGAACTCCGACGAGCAGCAATGTAGACAAGCAGTGGGATGAAATCAAGCAAGCGATGCAAGTGTGAGTAGGTTCCGCCTGTGTTCCTAGATCTAGCGTTCTTGAAAGACACTGGATCTCGCAAGGGTCGCTGGGTCTAATGGGGCGAAAACGCCAGCTCCCTAACTGTGAGGAAATAAATAAGATGCGCCGACAGTTGCAGCATCAGTTGACGATACGCCTTAAGATAACCGTGGAAACTAGTGGGTTAATGTACCTGGAGAGATGGAGGAAGCGGCCGCTTCAGGTAACATTCAAAGACTGTTTAAGCTTATACGCGACATCGGTGGGCGGCGAACTTTGGTTAGTGAAGTCGTGTCCGATAGGAATGGAGAGCTCACCCATAATGAACATCAAAGGCTGGGCCGTTGGAGTGAGCACTTCAAGGATCAGTTTAGCTGGCCACACGCTAACGTGTTTAGTCCGACGTCTGGAACTGTGAATCCTTGGGAGGTGTCACTTGTTCCCCCAACGGAAGTGGAAGTGGAGTCGAATATTCGACTTCTGAAAAGGGGAAAAGCAGCCGGTCCCGACGAAATTCTCCCAGTTCTTTTCAAATTGGGTGGAGAAGCTCTGATGAAGTCACGTACCTCCTTGCTTCGCGATATTTAGAAGGAAGAGCGTATCCCTCTATCGTGGAGTGAGTCACTGACTGTACCCATCTCCAAAACGGGCACACGGAGTGACTGTGGCAATCATCGTGGAATTAGTTTAATTCCGATGGTTACTAAAGTGTTAGCTTCGATAATGCTGCGCCGTTTGACACTGATTCGCGAGAGTAACATCCGCGAACAACAGGCCGGATTTCGCCCGGGTCGAGGTTGCATTGACCAGATATTCACTCTTCGACAGTTACTAGGAACGCGCCACACGTACCACCGCCCTAAGATCGTAGTCTTCCTCGACTTGAAGGACGCGTTCGACTCAGTGGATCGACCAGCACTATTCAGTACTCTCCACCGGAAGGGTATGCCAACGAATTTTGTGAACCTGTTGCGAGCATTGTACTCGCATGCCTCTGGCCGCGTGAGGGTATACGGTGAACTGTCACGTTCATTCGAAACGAATAGTGGCGTTCGACAAGGGTGTCCCATCCCTCGTTTCTCGTTTAACTTTGTCATGGACGAGGTGATGGAAGATGCTTTAGCAGGTCTCCGGGATGTAGGAGTCGAACTGGGAAGTGAAGGGAAGCTATGCGACCTAGATTACGCAGACGACGTCGTGTGCCTGTTCGAATCTGCGGACCATGCACAATGCGCACTAGATAGAACTCGAGATCGGTTGCTCGGTTCGGCATGTGCTTTGCACCTTCAAAGTGCAAAGTACAGTTACAGGACTGGACGACAGCAACGCCGAACTTGATATTGGATGGAGAGGAAATAACAACTGTGGACCGTTTCACCTACCTTGGTAGCTGCGTGTCCAACGATGGTAGTTCGGGATTGGAGGTAATTATGCGTATATCCAAGGCTCGAGCGGCCTACGCTGGACTGAAGCACTTGTGGCGCCGGCCTGATATTTCACTGAAGTTGAAAGGTCGTGTGTACTGTGCTGCAGTGCGCTCAGTTCCGGTGCACGGTTGCGAGACGTGGAGTATGCGTGTGGGCGATGTTCGTCGGTTGGAGGTTTTCGACAACCGATGTTCACGTAGTATGGCTAGGATTGGATGAAGTGACCGGGTGAGTAATATTGAGGTTAGGAATCTGGTATTGGGTCCGACTTTTGAGAATAGCTTGTTTCAGCGAATGAAACTTAGTAGACTACGCTGCTTGGATCACGTGCTGCGTATGTCAAACACTCGTCTACCATACCGTGCCCTATTTTGCGCTCCGCCCAACGAATGGAGGAAGCCATGTGGAGGCCAACAGACGTCATGGCAACGTGGAGTGGGAAAATCTACGGCGAACTCAGGTGGAGTAGGAGTCTCACGCCTTCGTGGTTGGGGTCCGAAAGACCCGTTAACTAGGTGGCTGGAGACACTGAAGGATATGGCAGTGAACCGTGAACAGTGGCGACCGTGTTGCCATTTTCCACCGAATCAGAATGATTGAAAACACGTGCGTTTGTACACTTAGACTGTTTCGTGTGTTGGCTGCAGCAGCATCTTATCTTACCCCGCTGTGTAGGTCCACTCCCTGTTCCCCTTGGATATTCACTCTTTTTATATAAACGTGTAACTCTGGGGAAAAGGCAGCGGTCATTGAGGCTTGCCTTGCTTTTTAACGCTGAACGATGATGACGATGATGAACTGGAAAGGTCTTTCCCTGTTATCTATTCGCTGAGCAGGCAAGCAGCATAGCCCACCTAAACAGGATTCCGATGCACTCGGTTTTCCAACTTGTGCATTGAAATCACCTGCTAGCACTACAATGTCAGAGCCTGGATCTTTCGAACAAGGGTGACGAGGTTATCGTAAAACTCGTCTTTCTCCATGTCAGTGCTGTAGTCTGTTGGAACGTATGCCGAGGTGACAAATAAACTACTGTTCTTCCGGACGCCGACTGATCCCTGCAGTCTCATGGCACACAAGCGACTGTTAACCGGGATCCAGTCAGCCCTCTCAATTAAGATCATTCCAACACCGCCTTGACTTAGCTTCAGCTGCTTCGTCTCCTGAAGCGTGCAGGAAGTACCTTGACGAAACATTACGCGCAGTTAGTTGAATTAATCTACTCTACTCGAATCCTAAATTTGTGTTCCACTCAGGCAGCGGACATCATTCGGAAGTGAATCCATTGTCAGAGCTGAACATGCCTGCTGACCAGCCTGCATTAAAGTGCACATTGAAGGAACCGAGATTCGGAGACTGACGAAGCTTGAGAAAATGTGAGCTAGCAGACTGAAAACCACCTACTACACTATTTGACAGTGAACCGTTGCGAGTATCGGGTGCGTTATCAGTGGGAACACTATGGGTAGGCAGAACGGGCAAAGAGATTCGGTTGGAGACAGAAGAGAAAAGTTGAGAATAGAGGGAATTGTGAGTAGTAGCATATTATTACTACTCACCCCGTCCGCACTGGATGCGATGGGCAGCGCGGTCCTGATTATCGTGCGCGACGACCGATTCAGTATGGAATTATTTGTAGACGTATAACATGGGGATTGATGGACGGGTGCTGCTAGGGAGTCCAGCCGCTGAGCAGAAGAACGATTAGGGTTCTCAACCAAAGCCTTTGGTTCTGACAAGAACCTGGTCGCAAGGCAACAGGGTATAGCTGAGCAGAATTCCATCTACTTGGATCAATTATTCATCCACTCGTTTTTTCCGACTCGGCTGCTAAATCAGATCAACCCCTGACTGGGAGGACCAGGAGACGAGTTTGCCAGGCCTCTACCCATTGACCTTCCAAGCATGATTGAATCATCGGCTTGTGATAAGCCGATAAGCTTTTTTATTAATCCTTCCCGTGGCTTTTTCCCGTGTGTTGGAAGAGGTCGGGAAAAGCGATGAGTCGGTCAGGCTATGCACTGACGTACAGGCGAAACGGGATATGACAATTTAGGCTTCAAGCGGTGTTTCTAGCCTTCGCGGTTGGAGTCCAAAGGGCAAAGACAACCGATGGTTAGAGTTGATGAGAGACCTGGCGCAGAATCAAATTTAGTAACGCGAACGCCGTACGGTTTATATACCATCAACCCGTTCCCTATAGGCGAAGAAGACAAAACGCTTAAGGTGCAAACATAAAAGTCTATTTATACTTGTTCTCTTATTTTTAAGGTATGCTAGGCGCATGATTTGGCATGAGAGTGCTGGGGAACGAGTACACTCCATAGTAGCTAGAACCCATTACAGGCGTTTCGCGCTATCCAGGACCTCGAAACATAGACGACATACTAACAGGCCACATGAGGTGACCGACCAGGGGATAGCGAATTTTCCTCGACTATTTTGTCAAACCATTCATCTCAGGTTTTACTAATCCCACAATTTTCCACTAGGTTTGCGCTGACACCATGCTTGTTCGCAAGCCAGTATAAAACAAATCGGGAGATCCGAAAAGGCTGTCTGGTCATGGGAGTCTACAAACGTTTAGCACCGACAGTGTAGGAGAAAAATAAATATGCTGCTCTTGAAAGACACGGGATGAGCAAGCGTCAATTGATTTCAGTGAGCGAGTTTGTCTCTAAAGTACACTAGTAACGTAACTGCATGTCATTAATACATCCGGCTAACCGAACAAGGCGGTTAACACATGAGCAATAATCAGTTCCGCCAACCCCTTGACACTGAACTAGGAATGGACCATAAAACTACCTCATTCAGCGAACATTAGTGCGCAGTTATTGCACTGAGACAGAAAACCAGTAATGTCGAGGATAAAATAAGTCCGGTCGAACGAAGACGGTAAGTAGAAAAGTTGCACCGCATTTCGTTTTAGAAAGTATTCAAGTAGACTCCTGGCAAATTGGGACACTCAGTGTGAGAGGCAAGTATTATGTTTACGTTGCAGAAATCAAGTTAAGGAAATATTAAATTAGTTATGACGAGAACATAAGGTAAAAACCCGATGCCCAAAATAGTACTAGACGTCCCGCTATCCTTAAAAACTTTCTATCCCTTCCATCAGTCTTTTACGGGAGTGGCCGGGCCATAGAGCACTGCGTGTCTGTTCTCTCTTATTTTAAGCTGACCCCCCCCCAAAGGGAGAATCGGTCAGCCAGTTCTAATGTCAATGTCTCCAGCCAATCCCTTTCGGTGTCATTGGACTAAAGAGTTCCGCTCTTACGTATAAACCGGACTGCATGCAACAAAATGTCGAACGGAGGGGATTGCCGTAGACGCAATACTTTACGTTGCTAATCAACTGACACAATGATACATATAAATATCTATATATATATGTACATGTATATGTATATATATATATATATATATACCGTCCTCATCTCTCATAGGAAAGTAAGACTTGGTTTTTCAATTACAGGAGAAAACAATGCACATATCAGAAGGCAGCATCGTTTCAGATTTTTACCATGCGCCAAATTAGGTCGAACAGAGGATTCCTATTCGGCGGCGACCAACATAAGTCGGACATTTGGGCACAAACAAAGGTGAACATTTCCATTGCTGCATAAATATAACGTTCAACTTGTTCGTTGATTCACAAAAAATGAATTCAGTGCTAGTGCCGTGCGTTTAGTGAGAGAAAGAGAGCGGACAACAGCATGTAAACTCGATTCAGTCGAAAGCCTATTTGATCTCGTAATAGCAGATGTACCTCAAAGAAAGAGACACCCCTCGGTCATTTACACGGAAAACCGCCAAAAATCGGACAAATCAAAAAAATGCTAGTGGTTGCCAATAATAATCGGCAGCTGACAATGGCATAGAGCAAACATCGTAAATGGTGTTATTATAATAACCGGATCACAATTACAATTCTACATTAGCTCAGAACAGGAACAAAGCCAGCCAAAAAAGCCCTTTTGCTTAACAGATATTATAAAATCTAATTGGCGAGAACAAACCGATTAACAGCACTTACCCACAATTCTACGCCCCAACTCTTACCACTCATCATGCAGAATTTACAGTGACGCGGCAAACCGTAAAAGTCGCCGTGAAGGTCGGCTCAGTTCAGTTCACGAAGTTTCACAAAGTATACCGGGCTTACCTAGGTCCAGTTCAGAATTCCCAGAAGGAAAACTTGGCTCCCAGATGTCTGCGTTGGTGTCTCTTCGGTCGGTGTCCTTAGTTTCCGACATGCCTTATGGTCATGTGTTTCTGAAAGGCAAATTAGCAGGTGCGGTTCCATATGCGGTTCCAGTTCCAGTTAGGTTGCAGGGCTACACAGCGAAATGCCTGGCCTTCCAGGTTCTTTCACTGAGAGCTCTTTGAATAATATGGTGCCTCGACAGTAGGAGGGTGGAAGCCCACTTCAGTTCCTAAGGTGAAAGTGCGAATCTCTTGTGACTCCGGCTAGCATTTCCATTAACTTAAACGTGGAAACAGTTAGTGATATGCTTCCCACGCAACCATCTCCTCAGCTCTATCATTCTTATATTGTCCTCTCCAAACAAAGCTGATAAACATTGTACAATCCCCTTTGTATCCTCGCACTGATCCCACGTCGACCACTTCTTCCGGCAGCTTGTTCCACCCACTCACCACTCGTGTGGCAAACGATTTACTTCTGAATTTGGTGGTTACGGGTTCTCGCACAGTCTTTCCCCGTTCTCCGTGAGCGCTTCATTTCTCCTTATCTGTAACAGAGTCCCATGGTATCTCTGTATCTCTGCCAGACCCTTAATGATCGTGAAGGCCTGTTTTACGTTGCCTCTTTCCCTGCGTATTTCTAGGGAGTACACGCCGGGAGCCTTTAGATTTTGATCATATCCCATATTCCCCAAATTTCCAGACCAGCGCGGAAAAGCACGCTGAACCTGCTCCGGCATTTACCTATCTCTTATCAAATACAGTTTCATGCCTGGACGCAGTATTCCAAGTCCGATCTGAAAAATGCCTTGGGCAACGTCAGAAGAACGTTAGGCCTCCTGGATCCCACGGTCCACTTTACTTGGCTTAAGGCACATCACGTCTTCCCGACTGCCTTCTGACACTGTAGAGTAAGTTTGAAGTCCGCATTCACGACTATCCCTAGGTCCCTTGCTTGCTGTATTGTTCCATCGCAACCTGATGCTCAGATGGGCTCATGTGTCGAGGGTAATTTGCTTCCCCTTCCAAGAGCTGCTGGCACTAGTTAAAGTTCAATGGAAGATACCGTCTTACCGACCACTGGCAAACTTTACCCAGACAACTCTGGATGGCCTCACCATTTGCTGTCCCTAATAGTTTGTTGTCTTCAGCAAACAAGAGACAGATTTTCTAAACCACTGTTTATGTCGCTGACACGCATTATGAAGAAGTGACCCTAAGACAGATCCTTGATTGCCGGCCGGTCTAATTCGCTGGTGGTCTTCCACTCCACCTAGGGCCTTTCGCAAAGCTGCCTTAGACTGCGCATAATTGTAATAGGCTTTGGCGTTGCCTTTATCAGCCCCAGCTGTCCGTTTCTCGTAGGCAGTTCGCCACTGTCGTTAAACGCTTGATGTCCTGTTTCTCGCCACCATGTACTTCAGGCAATCTCGGGGACCAACTGAGTCTTTGAAGCTCATGAATGCTCCGTTTCCCCTCCCGCCTCTCATGGTCCTGCTCCTACGCAATGGCGGTAGCCCATTGCTTCTGATTTCGCGGTGTGGTGCAGCTAAGTCTGTTATTGCTAGCAGGATGCTCTCAATTGACTTTCGCTGGTGGTTTACGTAGTTACTACTTCTGTCCACTTCCCACCGAGTTTTTGTAACTGAGTCAAGCGGCCTATTTTTTCATTCCTGCCATGTGTCGGGGCCTACCAGTCGTTGCAGACTCAGTCGCATGCGAATTACAGCGTGGTCACTCCTACCTATTGGTCCCTTCAACCGAGTGCTTTATATATTGTTCCGTGTTCTCGTTAGCACCAAGTCAATGATCGAAGATACTTGACCGAATCTCCATTTAGTCGCATGGACCACCTGTTGAACTATCCCACCTTCGTGCAAACTGCAAAAGCTGATGCCCAAAGGTGTCTTTCGGGGTGGTCTTTCAAAACCGGTCAACCTCAGGGGTGTTAAATTCCGCAGTATGAGGCTTTGTCCGCAAACCATTGAACTACACTGAGAAAGAGGAAACGTTCCCGCTCTCTGCTGGCGTCGTCCCTGGGCTCAGTTACACACCTACGACTAAGATCCTGGAGCCGCCAGTTGCGATGTTGGCCTGTAAAGCTTTTATGTTTGGGGTATTCAGTTTATGGTTCTTCTGCGCATCGTACTTTTCAGCCACTAGTATTACTGTCCCGCCTCCAATTCTCCCATCTGCTCTATCCATTCTAAAGAATGATTGATTTCGCACCATTAGTCCATTGCATCCCTAACTCAGCTGCAACTATTTCTTAGTGACAGCCGCCGCATCTACACCCAGAATCATGAATTGCAACTGCAGCTAGTTATTACTCACACCTAAAGCACTAGTGTAGGTCCCGTTATAACTCCCACTCGACGCCACTTTGGCCGCGGAACAGACCGAAGAGTTATTCCTGATGAACTTACCCGTTTTCTCATGATATTCGGGAGCCCAAACCTAGCTTCCGCGCTCACAGGATCCTTGTCTTGGTTCTTCCTTCTTATGGCAGACACGAAATTATGGCCCAAAGTGCGCCCGCCTACCATGTTCGCTCGCAATCCTGTTACGAGGAGTAGCATTCAGTCATCCTACCTCACCCATGTTATTGATTCGCAGCTTGGGGACATGCGACAGCATGGTATTGAATCCTAATGATCCCTTCTTGGCAGCCTTAGCCCTAATCCTGCCTGTGGCAGCATCTTTCTCACCTCTGATCATTGCTTTTATTCTACCGGCTAACACCAAGAACCTGTCACTATTCCATGGATCAGCGAGCTCCACCAGTGTTGGCCGAGGGCTCCGGCATCTGGAGTCACTGACTTCCTGCCATATTCCCGGGCAAAGATCCCTGTTGATAGCCGCATGCTCCGGTATCTCCACCTTTCACAGCAGATTCACTGCCTGGTACTTTATCGCCCTTTCCCTCTGCCTCCCTTCCTTCATAAGGTACGCCGGGATCCCTTAGCCAAAAACATTGCGATTCCTAGGTAATGATATATCACTGAATTTCCGCGCACCATTTACCTCCCGGTTCATCTGATGCGAGTCTTACCATACTTCTCTCAGCCATACGCTTATTTCCGGGCATCGTTTCCAATTATTGGGGTCCTGTTTGTCTGCCTGCTTCCGCTCTTCTCAAATCCCATTTCGTTCGGTTCTTGTTTCACTCCCGTTTCGCTCTCATCTTTTATCTCCGTTGCCTCCTGGGATAACACTTCCGCTTTTACCGCCTTCGAAGCGCACATCCTCCGAGGGTTCTAATGCTTCCGATCCCACCCGGTCAGCAGAGCCTGCGCTAGTGTGCTCGTCCTTTACCTCCGGTGACAACCCCTTCGTCCTTGTCGGGCGAAAGGTTATCGTTACCTTCTGCATCTTTCAGTATACCAGTGCCATCCGTCACACCCAGCTCGACAATCCTCTTGTCCTCTCCCCGCGGCACAGTTTGCCGTCGGCTTATCTGAGTGTGCCCCAGGATGGCGACTCGTACCAGCTTTTCACAAGCAGGGCAAACTCAACGTAGCCTGTCGTACTTACAACGCAACCCACAATTCTCCTTCCTCACGCTCCCACATGCACAGTGGAGCCCTTTATTATACATATCACACTGGATCCCTGTTAGCACCCTGTCTCTGGTGCAAATAGGTCCTCCACACTTCGCGCCCTGTCTAAGGAATCGAGCATGTAGTTCGTAGTCAATTCCCAGTCGGCCTGCCAATAGAACCTGGCAGCCCTGAGTCAAGCAAAATGGGAAGCAAAGATACCGAACCTAGATCAGTTCGAGAAGAACGGTCGTTTAGGAGCCAAAACATTTCCGGCCAATACATTTTGCCCTGTTTATTCCCAACTGACTAGGTACGTCCCAGACTCCATTCTTGATCATCTTGGTCTGAGCTATGGAAACACGTCACCACTTCCAAGCCTCAAACTGACTGTTCCAGCACTGGGCATATCACCGCCCAGCAGGAATCCAGAAATTACTTAAGTCCATCAACATCGTTACTAACACTCATTTGTTCTGGCAGCCGGATCAATCGTGAAATCACCCTGTTGGCAATCAACCTAGCCTTCATCCAAAACCTTGTGTGATTGCGCTGCAGTCCTAACCCATGTTATGTGGTGCTCCTGTCTGCTTCAATTGTGAACGCTTCCTCCCGTTTTATGCCTGAAAATCTCTCACAAATTTGAACGCCTCAATTGGGTCACCGCGCGCATCGTCGTCCGGGAGAAAACGCCAAATTACTGGAGTCTTTCGTCATAGTTCCGTGCCTTTGGTCAGCTGTCAACTTAGTGGCTAGTTTCTGGACTCTTTCCAAACCATTTATGCTCTTTTTTAAGTCCTTCAACCAGACTTCAATCCAATACTGCAGATGCGGTCCTAAGATACTTGGTTAGAGCGGTCCAATTTCTTAGGGATTCCTGCAAGATATCGTTAACCCGAATCTTAATAATGTCCTCTGTTTGGATGATTTGAGTTTGTTCGTAATAGTTACACCCGGGTCCTTCACTTGGAAACATCCATAGTGTCATCCATTGTGTTCTGTCTTCACTCCCTCTAAGAAGTCAGGCATCGACAAGTGATCAAGTCCAATGAAGTATTCCACCATTACGACCAGGTTTTGACCGTCCTAATGTCTCATTTTGCGTCTGTACCTACTAATTTGACATCATCAGTGAAAACATCATGGGTTGCACGTGCTCTTTATTGGGTCTTTGATGGAAATGAGGAAGATTGTGGTTCTTAGCACCGATCCCTAGTGAGCACCCCTTGACACATCGGTGGGGGCCTTCGTGTATCCTCAAAATTTAGCACCAACCGTCATTCTCTTGAGAAAGCCGTTCACCCAAGTATTAGACTTCCATGCTTTTTTACTGGTGCTTTCACTTGTGACCCAAATCCTCGCGACGAACTAAGTTGAACGCCTTGCTAAAGTCCATGTGGCACATTTACACCAGTGGATCTCGTCTAAGCATCTCTTTGTCTCATCCAGAAATGGCAAGAGGCTTGTAGGGTGACATCTCCCTTTGGTGGATCCGTACCGTGCTGCTGAAATGGCATTGTGATTCATTAGGTCCTCGCATGTTTTTTGATGATCTCCTTGAGGCACTTAAATAAGATCCAATTGGGACTCACCGGTCTGTAGTTTCCAGTGCGCCTGGGTCCACTTTCGTATTTTCCAACTACCACAGCGATCTTCCATTTTTCATGCAGTTTTTCCTCCTGTACCGATGCGCGACAGAAACTGCAAGAAGTTCTGCCAATGGCCGAACGATCTCCGAGTATATCCCGCAGGGGGTGCGGCTTTAAACATTTAAGTTGTTACGATTTGTTCCTCGGTTGCGTAGATTTTTCGAGTTTTCGGGATCTGGGTAGTTTAAAGGATTCGTACGGGGTTGGGAGACATCGTTGAACTTTTAAGCTAAGGCATTTATACTTCCGATTTCGGCCAATGGTAGGTTCTTCTCCTCTAATTTAGGCAAAGATTGCGTGCTGTAGTCGTTGCGGTTTCTTTTAATAAATGTAGTCAATTTATGTTCAAATTCTGAGTGTTTTGTCAGAGCTCTTGTACATTATTATGCACTTTTCTGTAGTTTTTTACCTCTGATGAGCACGATGCGCTTCGTATTTTTCCTATCTCCCCATTTAGAGTGCTTGTTCATTGGCTTGTTTGAGTGCCACCATAGAGCCTCAATGTTGATTTCAATGAATCTAGGGGACACAGACTTCGTCGGCCACATTAGCTCCCCCCTAGTGACCGCCCACTTTCCTTCCATGGTCCGTATTTCGCATTTCGGTACCTGTGGTATTCCTGCCCAGTCCTTCTCGTTTCCTTAATGATGACCCTATTGTAACAGCCGGCAGAGTCACCAGCTGGCATTGAAAGCATAGACATTTACCGCGTTCGTTGTTAAACTCCTGGTGATCACTTAGTCTACTGCCAAGCGGCACTGGTTCATTACGCTATCCTGGATAGAATTTTGAGGCGGGCAACGTAAAAGCACACATTGTGGGATTGTGGATCACTGAGATGACACCTAGCCACTACACTTCTCACAGTTGATGTCCGAAAAGCTGACCTAACATCCCAAAGGCATGGCCCTGCCAGACCCCACCAGTTCTATCCCGCATCACTGGTCCAGATCTTCCACTGCTCCTTATAAATCGGTTCTCGCTCTCCATGTCTGGCGCTACATTTCCGTCACAATGGAAAACCTCCATTATTGTTCCACACCACAAAAAGGGTTCTAAGCGTAAACCTGGAAACTTTCGCCCTATTAACCACACTACAGTTCCGTCCAGGTTTATGGAAAAGATTGTTAAAGAGCAGCTGGTCGAATTCCTTACTACTCACAAACTTATCAACCCTTCCCAACACGGCTTCCTCAGGGGCCGATCTTGCCTCGCCTGCCAGCTTGCCTACTTGTACCTAGTTACCTAGAGTGCTGATTCCCACCGGTAGATGCTCATAATATTTCTAGACAGGCCAAAAGCGTTTGACCGCGCTTCCCACTCCCGACTCCTAGCCAAAATTAGGACGTTTACAAACCCCCTGTTCCTTGGCTATCATCCCAACTTTCTGACCGCATTCAGGTAGTTGATATTGACGGTTGTCTTCCCAGTCCTGTGCTATCGTCGGTGGGAACGTCTTTGGTTCTGTCCTATTTCTGCTTTACAATAATGATATTCAGGTGAGTATGGGTGCTATAGACGGATAAGGAAGGATACCGTAACTACTCTAGGTACTTAGTTTTTAATGCAATAGATAATGGTGACAAAATGCGAATCTGTTGGGGGAGTTTGTTCTATAATGAAGAAAACCTAATGATAAAGAAGTTGGCCCTAACGAACGCCTCTGGAATCAAGAGAGTTATAGTAGAATCTGCATTTCGGATAGAGTATGGGAATGGGTTTCTAACACGAGATGCAGAGACGCAGCTTTCCCCTGAAATCACGTTAGTCTTCAGCCCACATATTCCTAAACAAAGACAGTTTCTCGCCGGCCAGTATACCTAGCTCTACTGAATTTATTCCCTTATCACAGCTATGCACTCTCCTAACTCCGAATACATCTCATAATTGTTTGATCCCCGCCAAACTCACCCTTTGGATATTACGTGAAATTGAGTGTTCCAGCGAACTTTCCCTATTCCACCTGAACTACCGCTCACTAGCTAATAAAGCAAGGAAGCTAAGGCTTCTAGCAGCCACAATCTCTTAAGAGATTATCCCGGTAACAGAGACTTGGTTAGCGGACCACAGATCCACTTCGTCTCTTTTGATGGCGGGTTTCAATCCCCACTAAACCAACAGATCAAATCGTAGAGAAGGCGGTTTCCTAGCCTACATGAAGCAGCTATACAAAACTTCCGTTCTCCATCACCCACTTCTTGATTCTATCCCTGACATCATTTGGCTTCTGATACAACTACCCGAGCTCCCAATCCACATTGGATGTGTATACCGACCACCAAACTCGGATAGTTCTGATATTTCTCGTCTCACCCAATTCTTCGCTTATTCTTCTGGCATCCCCTCCAGCCACATGATAATTGAAGGTGACTTCAATGTTCGTAACATTTTTTAGTCGCCTTTATCCGCTCCACTTACCCCACTCGAGTTTGCTTCTGAAACGCACGCCAAAGGATGGACTCATTATGTGAACACGCCCACAGTGTTCTATAATATCTTAGACCTAGTTTTTACGAATAACACTCCTAACGTTAAGGTTTCAGTGCCGAAACCCTTCCCTGGGAGTGACCACAAGATAGTCACGTGCAGCTTCCCTCTCCGTAATGAACCCTCCTCATCTGTGTGTACCGACCATACTGTCTCTTCCTATATGTCGACTCGTTGGAACAGGATCCCTGATGCTCTGCAAACTATTGATTAGTCCAGCTTACTTTTATCGCCTGACCCGCAGAATGCGGCAGACGACCCTTACGCAAAGCTTCTTTTTACTAATAATCGTCCATCCACTCTGATCACTCAACATAAACCCAAGAAGCCTAGCAGGGTTTGGCAGCTCAAGAATAAACGTTTGAAGGCTCAAATATCTTCAATAAAAAGGGAAAACTTCCCGCTGCTAACGAAAACTAACCGCTTGCAACTAGGATTTCTTATGGAGTTCGAACAAAGGCTAAAAAGACAGGAAATGCTGGCTCTTGGGTCGCCTCAAACAGCTCGGAAGACTTCTCACTTTTTCAAAGCCCGCTCGCAGCCCAACTCATCAGCTATTCCGAACTTCATCGTATTTAATGGCTTACGCATGGAGTCCCCTGTAGACATCGCAGAAGCATTCAATGCATACTTCTCTTCCAGTCTCATCAATGGGTATCGGCCAAATTCAGAAATTCATCCCATGTTAACTACGGTTAGATTATTCTCCATCTCATTCGATGTTGCTGGCGTCATCGCGGTGAACTATGCCAGGCCATCCCATAGGCCTGGCCCTGCCAGACCCCACCAGTTCTATCCCGCATCACTGGTCCAGATCTTCCACTGCTCCTTATAAATCGGTTCTCGCTCTCCATGTCTGGCGCTACATTTCCGTCACAATGGAAAACCTCCATTATTGTTCCACACCACAAAAAGGGTTCTAAGCGTAAACCTGGAAACTTTCGCCCTATTAACCACACTACAGTTCCGTCCAGGTTTATGGAAAAGATTGTTAAAGAGCAGCTGGTCGAATTCCTTACTACTCACAAACTTATCAACCCTTCCCAACACGGCTTCCTCAGGGGCCGATCTTGCCTCGCCTGCCAGCTTGCCTACTTGTACCTAGTTACCTAGAGTGCTGATTCCCACCGGTAGATGCTCATAATATTTCTAGACAGGCCAAAAGCGTTTGACCGCGCTTCCCACTCCCGACTCCTAGCCAAAATTAGGACGTTTACAAACCCCCTGTTCCTTGGCTATCATCCCAACTTTCTGACCGCATTCAGGTAGTTGATATTGACGGTTGTCTTCCCAGTCCTGTGCTATCGTCGGTGGGAACGTCTTTGGTTCTGTCCTATTTCTGCTTTACAATATTGATATATTTAAATTTATCGGTCATGGAACAGCATCGGTCGCTCACTGGAAACAGCATAGTTTCCTCATCTTGCCTGAACTATAGGTCCAAATGCAAACTTCTTGTTCTTGAACCATTGTGGCTTCGTGGAAGCAAATTAAACCCCGCATTCCCCTTCACTCTTTGACGCAATAATGTTCAATCTGCTTCAGGCGTCATACATGACGCTGGAGGTCCCCCGTATCCACTGCGCAGTAGATGCTTCTAGTCACGAATTACCCTGACTCGACAAGCGCTCAGAGCAAAATTCTTCACAGTCGCTTACTCTAAACTGTGGAGCAAACTCCCTAGTTCCCTGCGGTTGTGCCCAAATTTAGCCCAGTTCAAAGCCCAGCTGCCCACGTTACTGGATGTCCCACTCCTAATTAAGCTGACACGAGCTAACATTGGACTAGACGAGGCTTGTGGACATGAGTTAGAATTATAGTTCATGACCGATTATTTGCTGAGATCATCATCTGTGATTCGATTTCACCAATTTCTTTCTCACATTCTCGCACGTTCACGCTAATGCACTTTTTGATCTCCGTTGTAGTGATGCACCCTGGTTACCATTGGCTAAGGCAACTAACGTTTGAGATTCTCCCAATGTGGGCTCACCAAAATTTCGACGTACATCTTCACGGATCTATGCTTTCATCGCATTCCGTGATTTTAAACACCTTCATCCTGTGTGCTCCTCGCTCCTCATGTCATCTTACCCTCTTTACTGGCTTGGCAGGGATAAATAGGTCGTTCTTCCAAGCTCCAAACCTTCAACTACCTCTGAAATCGCTACCATAGCTCAACTCTAGTTATCACATTTACCGGAATAGATGCACTATTTTGCAGGTATTTTGTCGCGATCCAATAATCACCATAACTCCAAGCTGGCACCTAAGCTAGACTACATCTTTCTTTTGCTTTTCACATCCCGCACCCGGGGCAGACGCGCTGTTACCAGTTCCGTCTTTGTAATGGCGACTCCAAATCTGCTATTCTACCATTCCTGCTAGAACCCTATTAGCTAGAACTGGCGCTCGATTTCTGGCCCGGTCAACTGAAACTACGCGGATTATCGCAGTGGAAACCTCAACTCGCATTTTTGCAATTCGGCAAATCCGAGATTACTACTGCCTCCGGAACGGTTTACGCACCTCATATTCCTCACCCGTAATGCCTAGTAAGATCAAAAACTGCAGCAACAAAAATGGCAACATAGAGGAAATTCTTGGCTAGTGTATTTAAGAAGTGTTCTAACGCAAAATTTATCTCATTTGACGCGCCTCTCAGTGCAGCTTATGGCCATCCGTATATAAATATAATCATAATTCGTGGGAGTTCCATATCCGAAGCTTTGTAAATTTCCTCCAGATAGTTCGAGACAACCTTGACAGTTTTCCTCTACCTTCAGCATTTTTTGGCCGTTTGTTGTTGTCAAATACGTGTCCTATACAATTTACCTAACGTTCCACTAGGTTTTCACCACTTCCAACCAACTACCGCATTGCCGTTGCTTGTCATCTCCTCAGCTCAATGTTTCCGTCCATGACGTAACGCTTTTGACGTTTTGGGACTCCAGCCGCATTTGGGCATCCGCCGTTGAGCCCCGGCAACGTTTCGCGCCAGCAATGAGCACATTTAGTGCACTTAAGCACGAAATGACTCCCAGTCCGCTGCTCGCAAACAGCCCCAGGAAACTCTCTTTAGTCTTGAAAAATTAATTTTCTATTTTTTGCCTTTTGCTGATATAATTGCACATTCCCCGTTGCCTTGCAGCGTCTGATTTCACTTTCCAGTGTGCCTCTGCAATAATTCAAGGTTGCTGCTACCCCGTTATCCCTTTCGACTTTTATTATTTATATTTCATGTGCATCATCCTTTTAAAAATTTTATCTTGCCTTGCGCATGCCTCTCCCAAATTGAGAAACAAACATTATTTTTATTATTGTTATTATTATTATATCGTTGAAGAGTGCCAGGTCTACTCTTATGATTTAGAGCTATGAGGGATCAACTTTCATGGACGCACAGCGTTCCATATAGTTTGGGCTTGCAGAGTACCCGAATAACTGCTTGGTAAATGCACGCTGAAAGTTGTCAATCGCCCCTCCATCGCACTGCCCCGTGTTAGAACAGACTAAAGTGAAGCACTCCAGAATGGGTCCAAAGATGTTGCTTTCATTCAACATCAGAGTTCCGTGCAACAGCACCACCAAATGATTTGATTTGCCACTTGTGCGTGAGCGTGCTTCGAGAAGTTTAATGTGCAGGAATAATTTAGGCCCAGGTCGAGAACTTAGCAGTTAACGGGGATGAATTGGGTTCCAAGCTTGGATTCTCTTAGGGGTATAACGCATTTTTACCCCATGAAGCTGCTTTTTCAGCGAAGAATTTCATCATCCAGTCGTTTGCTCAGGAGCTTAGTGATGCTAAGCTTGCGATATGTTACACATGTTGGAATCTAAATTTCCAAGGCGAAAGATGTACAAAGCATTTATATATTCTGCAAAGAGAAATGGGGTGCCTTTTCGAATAACACCGAAGACATCATTAACGTACAACAGGAAGAAAAGGAGGCCCAGATGGCTGCCTTGGATTACCCCGCTGGACACTAATCTAGGTTCAGATATTGAGCCATTTACTTGCAGTATCTGCATTCTAAATGACAAATTAGATGAAAACCACGACAGCATTGTATTAGCAGTACCGTTGGATGCAATTTTACTTAGCAACCTAAGGTGGGATACTCTATGGAAAGCTTTCGCCATGTCTAAAAAGACTATTATAAATGATCTGCCACTACTCAGTACCTTGCTGATAGTGTTCAGGAAGACAGTCATGCAAGTAGCGCAGGAATTCTCACGAAGGA
This sequence comes from Fasciolopsis buskii, assembly GCA_008360955.1. Classification (NCBI taxonomy): domain Eukaryota; kingdom Metazoa; phylum Platyhelminthes; class Trematoda; order Plagiorchiida; family Fasciolidae; genus Fasciolopsis; species Fasciolopsis buskii. Next base: position 107,683 of record LUCM01002122.1, on the reverse strand, counting down.
AATCATGCTGTCCACGGCTAATAAGTTTATGTTCCAGAATGCAGGCTATAGAACTATTCTTCTCCAGAAGTTCCGCGATCTTTACACCTGCAGGGGTGTTGTTTTTTTGGGCGGTAGTTTGCAGGGTCATAGCGTGAGCCCATTTTGTAAGCGGGTTTAATCACAGAGGTTTTTCACTGTGACTGGAAGGAGCGGCAATGAATAGACAAGTTGAACATGTTTGCGAACAAAATTGGAATATCGATCCCGCCTAATGCGAACGCAGCTTGAGACAATGAATCAAGTCCAGAGTGGTAGCCAATTATGGTCTTTGCCAACAACTGGCCTACGTCCTTCGGAAGAAATACAACTGTTGAGTACGACTCTGTAGCTAAGCGAGATTGGCATGGGGTGGAGGGATTGTTATCGTTTACCAGAGCAGATGCAAAGAATTCACTAAAAGGTTCTGCAATCTTCTGTGGGTTGTTTACATATCTGTTGTTTTGAATGATATACGGGACTCGAGTAGCTGAGGACCTAGAATTAGTTCTGCGTTTAAGCAGTTTTGCCAGTGTTGCACCTGGATTCGGCTGATTTACAGCTTCCGGCTCCTGCTCTTTGCTTCTGTGGTCCAGTAGTGTTTCTAGAGTTGTAGATAATCGATTTATTTGCAGAAAAAACGACAAATCTCTGGTCCTAGAAAAGGCCCGCTGGAGTTTAGCGAGCTTACAGTTTATCCGGTCACGATAAGTTTTTTTGGGCGGCATGCTTAGCGTGTGGCACGGAATAATGGCTTCAAGGCACTTGTGCAGGTTGGAGTAGAACTGATCAGCGGCCGGTTGTACTTCTGTTGATGGAACAAATGCGTCTCGGTTTGAATTACGAACTAGGGTAGGTAGGCGATTCCAGTCAGCTCTAAAATACGACCTTAGGTTAGGTAAGACATACCTATTCAGGAGGGGCAATGTAAATGAACAGCTAACAGGCAAATGATCACACCCAGGTAGACTAGACTCAGTGGGCGTCTGAAAGTTAGTTAAGCTTCTCGTAAACATCAAGTCAAGAATATTGAGGTCCCTTGTTAGATTAGTTACGTGTTGGGCCCATCCGTCATGATTTCAGGGAAAGGAGCAGGTAATTTGTGGCGGAAAGCGTGGACCAGCATATTTCAGGTGCATTGAAATCTCCAGCAAGAAGCTTGGGACCTTGTAGGTCAGAAGCAGTATTCATTTGTTGTGTTATCATCAGAAAGTCATTTTGGCAAGAACTAGGGTGTAGGTAGACGCATCCAACAAGAAGGCCTTCATTGCCCATCTCAGCTCTAACCCAGACGCAATCTTGGATTGTGTTTAGCACGGCATCCTGGCACAAAGTGGATGGTATAGATTCTCTGACGTAGATAAGGCAGCCACCTCCGTGCTGGGCTTCCCGGCTTTTCCTGAAGGATTTATAGCCTGGGGTTATTATGGCGTAGTCAGGGGTGTAGTTATTTAGCCACGTCTTGATGATAAGTATGAAATCGAAGTTTGACGACAGTATGAGGAGACGGATATATTTAATTTCTTTAACACGGAGCGTGCATTTAGCAATAGTAGCGAAAATTTTCCTGAAGAGCCTTTTCCGCTGATGGGCGTCACAGTGATTGGAGCTCGGTTTCTTGTTTGTTGACCGTCTTGGGGTGAGTCAACTTTCTTAATTTCAACCAATTTTGTTTCATTAGGGGCCTCCTTTATCTGGAGGAGTGTTGCATCATTTGAATGGGAAATGGTCGGTCCAGGGCAGCTTTTTTAGGACTAAAAGTGGACGGTAGATGATCTGTCAGGCGAGTTTAGCATGACCTCTGGTGGGTACTTTACTCGTGGGCCGGGGTAATGTAATCCGTTCGCATTGCATTCAGTTACAGGGGACATTTCCGACGTGGTCATGTTTGTCATCGCACCTTCAGTTACATAGGGAGAGTAAGGTGGGCCATTAGCATGGAAGGTAGGGCAGGAGGGGGTTAGTTTAGGGAAAAAAGGGTTTGGCAGAAAAGGCACCGAGCTGTGAAATGGGGGACTTGNCCTAGAAAAGGCCCGCTGGAGTTTAGCGAGCTTACAGTTTATCCGGTCACGATAAGTTTTTTTGGGCGGCATGCTTAGCGTGTGGCACGGAATAATGGCTTCAAGGCACTTGTGCAGGTTGGAGTAGAACTGATCAGCGGCCGGTTGTACTTCTGTTGATGGAACAAATGCGTCTCGGTTTGAATTACGAACTAGGGTAGGTAGGCGATTCCAGTCAGCTCTAAAATACGACCTTAGGTTAGGTAAGACATACCTATTCAGGAGGGGCAATGTAAATGAACAGCTAACAGGCAAATGATCACACCCAGGTAGACTAGACTCAGTGGGCGTCTGAAAGTTAGTTAAGCTTCTCGTAAACATCAAGTCAAGAATATTGAGGTCCCTTGTTAGATTAGTTACGTGTTGGGCCCATCCGTCATGATTTCAGGGAAAGGAGCAGGTAATTTGTGGCGGAAAGCGTGGACCAGCATATTTCAGGTGCATTGAAATCTCCAGCAAGAAGCTTGGGACCTTGTAGGTCAGAAGCAGTATTCATTTGTTGTGTTATCATCAGAAAGTCATTTTGGCAAGAACTAGGGTGTAGGTAGACGCATCCAACAAGAAGGCCTTCATTGCCCATCTCAGCTCTAACCCAGACGCAATCTTGGATTGTGTTTAGCACGGCATCCTGGCACAAAGTGGATGGTATAGATTCTCTGACGTAGATAAGGCAGCCACCTCCGTGCTGGGCTTCCCGGCTTTTCCTGAAGGATTTATAGCCTGGGGTTATTATGGCGTAGTCAGGGGTGTAGTTATTTAGCCACGTCTTGATGATAAGTATGAAATCGAAGTTTGACGACAGTATGAGGAGACGGATATATTTAATTTCTTTAACACGGAGCGTGCATTTAGCAATAGTAGCGAAAATTTTCCTGAAGAGCCTTTTCCGCTGATGGGCGTCACAGTGATTGGAGCTCGGTTTCTTGTTTGTTGACCGTCTTGGGGTGAGTCAACTTTCTTAATTTCAACCAATTTTGTTTCATTAGGGGCCTCCTTTATCTGGAGGAGTGTTGCATCATTTGAATGGGAAATGGTCGGTCCAGGGCAGCTTTTTTAGGACTAAAAGTGGACGGTAGATGATCTGTCAGGCGAGTTTAGCATGACCTCTGGTGGGTACTTTACTCGTGGGCCGGGGTAATGTAATCCGTTCGCATTGCATTCAGTTACAGGGGACATTTCCGACGTGGTCATGTTTGTCATCGCACCTTCAGTTACATAGGGAGAGTAAGGTGGGCCATTAGCATGGAAGGTAGGGCAGGAGGGGGTTAGTTTAGGGAAAAAAGGGTTTGGCAGAAAAGGCACCGAGCTGTGAAATGGGGGACTTGTTAGGGTATGTGGGGGATATGGGTAATCAGGGGGAGACAGCAAACTTGGTCTAAAGTTCACATAGTTTCCGAGTTTGAAATACACTTTGTTCCGTTGTAGGTTTTGGTGGCATCCACTGAGTTTGCTGCGGGGCTAGGTGCAGCGGGATGGAGTGGCACCTGACGGTATCCCTAGAAGGTGGCGGGGTGAGACCAGTTTGGCCTAATGGTTGTCCAAGTATGGGAAACTGGGTGGCTGTTTCGGGGTGTGGAAGGTGGAAACCGGAGGACTTCAAGTATCTAGTCTGCCTTCAATGTCTTGTTAGGTATGAAGTTCTAGGGGTTGTTTGTTTATATACTAAGGTGTTGCTGGACTTCAGGCTAGCTATTCTTAGTTGTGTGATACAAGGTGCGTGTTGTGGTCTTCTGGGCGTAGATAGCACTGGTAACGTCCCTTTCGGCGACAAATTTGGGGTGTATTGTGTGGGTTGGGGTCTAGGGGCGAGAGGAACAATAGGACCAGCTTCCTCTGCAAGAAACTTTGGGGTGCACCACGTTACCTAATTTCTCCGAAAAGCCTCTTACGGTACAGTTAGATCGGACCGGAAAGCTAATCTGCTATTCTGCTCTTTCAAGTAAAACGGTGGCTAGATCCCAGCTTACAAAATCCACCCGTCATTGAATTCGGCAGTTTATCAGCTCTGAAATGCCGAGGTCGCCTAATGCTGCTATGGAAATTATTCTGTTTATTTTCCAAGCAACCAGTGGTTATATCCCTTACCTCGCAAACGGTGCAAACCGTTCCTGATGGGCCCGACTCAAACGTATACAGTGCGTTCTCTGCGAACTAAATAACCCATCCATAGCCAATTTTAGAACGAATCTAACTGAATTCTCGTAAAATCATTCTTCAGGACCAAAGTTTCCCACCCATTCTTCGGGAAGTTTTGAGACGATTCCCCAGCGCAAATTCGTTCTCTGAACTGTTTGTCTAAGTTCCGGGGACATAAATAACTGTCATGTTTCGAAAAACCACTGATGTGATCTGTATGCCTCTTAATGTGGAAGCTTTCTGTAAGAGAGTTCTCTGGTTTGAATTTAGGATTTATGCTCATCAATGCATCTTACTCCCAAGCCACGTTTTCAAATCTTTACCCTCCGATTAGTAAATTATAGCCGCTTTTTTCAAGGTACTGTGCACCTCATGTTCTACGGTGTAGCCATTGTTTAAACCCCGTTTATTGACAGTAACGTACTATTGGAAACCGTCTTCGAGTAGTTTCATTAGGTTTATTTTATTTGGATGTCCTCCAACTCGGCCTCCATCATATACTCGCAGTTCAGCAGCCCCTAGACTGCCAATTTCCTTTAAGACGCAATCTTCCAACTGGAGTGTACCATCAATAACCAATCGACCGATGTTTTGCGGCTGATTCTGGGATGTATTCCTTCAGTCAATTAGCCCAAAGAAATTTCCAGCCAGATCTGCCATGAACATCCGCATCATGAGTCCCATTGAAGACACTAAAGGTATTGCTCTTGAAAAAGCAAAGTCTTTCCGGAACTCATAAACATTATGTCCAGCACTGGGTCCAATCCATCACCTAGTGTGTTTATGGTTTGCACTTCCTTATTCCCGTTTTTCGTGTGTTCGTTTATGTGCTGGTCTCCCACTGCCTTCCAAACTTCCATTTACTTTATTTTAAAAAGTCGCGCATAATTATTTCGCTGGCTTGTGAAGTTAGCAAACGTTCTGCACACACCCCATCATTCTCCTGCCCCATCGAGTGCTTTCTGATCTTTTTTCCTAGTTGTTATTATTGCTTCTCAGTGTGACGACATTTTACTGTATTTGCGCCGAGCAGTGTTTCAGCATCCTTTGCTTTTCCCCACCGAGTGCACGCTTTCCTTGCGAGCTCTTTCCCATTGTTGCACCAAGCGAAAACTCACAAAGTCAAGTCTGCAAGCGACAAACCTTATTTGCGCCTAATATTTCTGCAAAATAACAACAGTGTTACTTTACTGCCGCTCTCAACTGTCACACTCAACCAGCCACCTTGAACCATACATTTTTCGCATTCCCATACCATAAGAGTCCGTCCAGCGTTATACTCCTCGGACCATATGTGCACTTCCCCCAACTTTCCTTTCTGTTGTTTTGAGGCTTTCTTATTTCCCGTCTTATTTACTGGGTCATAACTATTCCGAAATTCGCAGTGAGTCAGCTTGCGGTCTGAAATTTTGATAAATTTGTTTTCTTAGCTTTACCCAGTTTGTCAACTTATCTTTTGGTAGGAAATCCTATATTTTATACCCAAAACTTCCACAAATTTTTTTGCCTATTGCTTGTGCGCTACTTTGTCCCTTTCATGAAGCCCGTTTTTCTAACTCAGGTCGGTTTTTAACACCATGCCACTGGCACATCGTGTAAAATTTACTAACAAAAGTATAGCTGTACGACGATCTTTACCTAAATCGCAAATAGGAAACCGCTAGGTAAAGCTAGTTGATGTATTTTATTAAATAAATAAGAGATTTGAGGACTTGGAGAAATAAATGATCTGCGCTATTACCCAGCCGACTTTAGTGGAGGCAGCGATTAGCAAGCTGTGTGCACTCTTCTGTCTCAACGAGCTATTGTCGAGTCTCTCCTTACATAATATTGCTGGTGCTAGACTAATCACTGATTCAATGTCTTCTGAAGCACTCAGCCGAGCAGAAACAACGTCGTAATTTTGATATTCCAGACCGCCAACCACTGCAGAAGGTCAAAGAATCTGTGTTGAAGACGCATAACATGGGTTACTATCCTAGTCATTGTGAGAGACTAAGAAAAAAGATCCAACAAAAATCCTGCTCCCTCCTGATACAATTTCAAGACAAAAAGTGGCCCGTGACATCATCAGGTGGAAAAAATACCATTTCTCTAATTGACTGAAGGAATACATCCCAGAATCAGCCGCAAAACATCGGTCGATTGGTTATTGATGGTACACTCCAGTTGGAAGATTGCGTCTTAAAGGAAATTGGCAGTCTAGGGGCTGCTGAACTGCGAGTATATGATGGAGGCCGAGTTGGAGGACATCCAAATAAAATAAACCTAATGAAACTACTCGAAGACGGTTTCCAATAGTACGTTACTGTCAATAAACGGGGTTTAAACAATGGCTACACCGTAGAACATGAGGTGCACAGTACCTTGAAAAAAGCGGCTATAATTTACTAATCGGAGGGTAAAGATTTGAAAACGTGGCTTGGGAGTAAGATGCATTGATGAGCATAAATCCTAAATTCAAACCAGAGAACTCTCTTACAGAAAGCTTCCACATTAAGAGGCATACAGATCACATCAGTGGTTTTTCGAAACATGACAGTTATTTATGTCCCCGGAACTTAGACAAACAGTTCAGAGAACGAATTTGCGCTGGGGAATCGTCTCAAAACTTCCCGAAGAATGGGTGGGAAACTTTGGTCCTGAAGAATGATTTTACGAGAATTCAGTTAGATTCGTTCTAAAATTGGCTATGGATGGGTTATTTAGTTCGCAGAGAACGCACTGTATACGTTTGAGTCGGGCCCATCAGGAACGGTTTGCACCGTTTGCGAGGTAAGGGATATAACCACTGGTTGCTTGGAAAATAAACAGAATAATTTCCATAGCAGCATTAGGCGACCTCGGCATTTCAGAGCTGATAAACTGCCGAATTCAATGACGGGTGGATTTTGTAAGCTGGGATCTAGCCACCGTTTTACTTGAGAGAGCAGAATAGCAGATTAGCTTTCCGGTCCGATCTAACTGTACCGTAAGAGGCTTTTCGGAGAAATTAGGTAACGTGGTGCACCCCAAAGTTTCTTGCAGAGGAAGCTGGTCCTATTGTTCCTCTCGCCCCTAGACCCCAACCCACACAATACACCCCAAATTTGTCGCCGAAAGGGACGTTACCAGTGCTATCTACGCCCAGAAGACCACAACACGCACCTTGTATCACACAACTAAGAATAGCTAGCCTGAAGTCCAGCAACACCTTAGTATATAAACAAACAACCCCTAGAACTTCATACCTAACAAGACATTGAAGGCAGACTAGATACTTGAAGTCCTCCGGTTTCCACCTTCCACACCCCGAAACAGCCACCCAGTTTCCCATACTTGGACAACCATTAGGCCAAACTGGTCTCACCCCGCCACCTTCTAGGGATACCGTCAGGTGCCACTCCATCCCGCTGCACCTAGCCCCGCAGCAAACTCAGTGGATGCCACCAAAACCTACAACGGAACAAAGTGTATTTCAAACTCGGAAACTATGTGAACTTTAGACCAAGTTTGCTGTCTCCCCCTGATTACCCATATCCCCCACATACCCTAACAAGTCCCCCATTTCACAGCTCGGTGCCTTTTCTGCCAAACCCTTTTTTCCCTAAACTAACCCCCTTCCTTGCCCCTCCTTCCATGCTAATGGCCCACCTTACTCTCCCTATGTAACTGAAGGTGCGATGACAAACAATGGCCACGTGGAAATGTCCCCTGTAACTGAATGCATGCGAACGGATTACATTACCCCGGGCCCACGAAGCTTAAAGTTATCCCACCATGGAGGTCATGCTAAAACTCGCCTGACAGATCATCTTACCGTCCACTTTTAGTCCTAAAAAAGCTGCCCTGGACCGACCATTTCCATTCAAAATGATGCAACACGTCCTCAGATTAAAGGAGGCCCCTATGAAACAAATGGTTGAAATTAAAAGAAAAGTTGACTCACCCCAAGAGGGTCAAACCAAACAAGAAACGAGCTCCAACACTGTTGACGTCCCGCATCAGCCGGAAAAAGGCCTTTTCAGGAAATTTTTCGCTACTATTGCCTAAATGCACGCTCCGTAGACACATGTTAAAGAAATTAAATATAATCCGTCTCCTCATACTGTCGTCAAAACTTCGATTTCATACTTATCATCAAGACCGTGGCTAAATAACTACACTCCCTGACTTACGCCATGTAATAACCCCAGGCTATAAATCCTTTCAGGAAAAAAAAGCCTGGGAAGCCCAGCACGGGAGGTGGGGCTGCCTTATTACGTCAGAGGGAATCTATACCATCCACTTTGTGCCAGGATGCACGTGCGGTAATTACACAAGTTCCAAGATTAGCGTCTGGGTTAGAGCTTGAGAATGATCTCTCTCTTTT
>LUCM01002122.1:10977-95560 GCA_008360955.1 Fasciolopsis buskii | reverse complement strand
ATATCGCAAGCTTAGCATCACTAAGCTCCTGAGCAAACGACTGGATGATGAAATTCTTCGCTGAAAAAGCAGCTTCATGGGGTAAAAATGCGTTATACCCCTAAGAGAATCCAAGCTTGGAACCCAATTCATCCCCGTTAACTGCTAAGTTCTCGACCTGGGCCTAAATTATTCCTGCACCCTGAACGTCTTGGAGCATGCTTTCGTACAGGTGGCGAAAGCAAATAAGTTAGTGGGGCTGTTACACAGAACTCTGATGTTGAATGAAAGCAAACTACATCTTTGTAACCACGTCAGACCCATTCTAGAGTATTGCTCTCTAGTCTGCTCTAACATGAGGCGGTGTGACACAGTTGCCATTGAAAACGTCCAGCGTCCATTGAACAAGCAGTTGATTGGCTACTCCACGAGCCTAAATTACATGGAACGCTGTGATTCGCTGAAATTAGATTCCTTGTGACTCCGACGCATAACAGTAAACCTGGTACTCTTTAACAATATTATCACAGGGGACGGATGCGTCTCTGCACCTCGTGTTAGAAACCCACTGACGAAATGCGGTTTCTATTCTAACCCTTCCTATTCCAAAGACTTTCGTTATAGCCAGCTTCTTTATTGTCAGGTATTCGTCACTATGGAATAAACTCCTCCATCAGCAGGGCATCCTGTCACCATTATATATTGCATTCAAAAATGAATCACGTAAAGCAGTTACTGTACCCTTTCTCATTAATCTATGCCACCCACACTCACTTGAGGATCGAGTATATGAAACTGGATTGGGCTTCTGAAAAAGGCATTGATGTCACCTTCTCGTTCATTGCGAAAAGAAAATAAAATCTCCCTACTAATGTCATTGGAAATCATCCTAGTCTCTTCCACTTCAGACAGAGCTCCGACACCAGCGCATGCTACTTAGTTACGTGCAGTTCCACATAAGATGCTTCTCACCGTTTCTCTCTCTGAAAATTGGTACCTATCGCCAAATAATCTTACTTCCTATCCATAAATTTTATCGTTCTAACTGCTTATAGAGTAGCTCACCCATAGCCCTCTCCCACCCACTCACCTTACTAATCCCAACACCGTCGCCAACACGATGTGTCAACCATGACCTGCAATCGTCTTCTAAAAAACAAAAACAAAAGCATTCGCTATCACCCGCACCCTTACTTTTCATTAACTCTTCTCTTCATGCAAATGACTGGCCTGTAGAAATCACCTTGTTTCGGACGAACCCAAAAGATACCCTCCAGACGAAGTAAGGCAGATGTCTTGGATTCTTTCTTTATCATGCCTCATCGATACCTGTCCATTTTGGCCAATTCAGACTTCAAACTATGGCCGCGAATATAGAGTCCTATGTGGTATCTTCTATCCTCATAGTGACCATTTACATCAACCGTACCCACTGGCTCCTGACCATTTCTTGTTTTGAAACGCACGGCTTCCTAGAGCGACATATAACCCTTGATTACTAAGTGGTATTTAGTCAATCCCTAGTGCATCCATCTATGTAGTTTGATCATTATTTATGTCAGCAGCAGTTATTCCCTGTCCGTCCTATTAAATACCGGCTCATTCTCCTTACTCACAGTGTGGACAATACTACCAAATACCTGTTCGTTCTGTTTACTCAGAGCGCAGACGATCCACACATTAGACTAACCAGCTCACCTATTTAAATATATATGTCTATAAAATAGGAAACCCAGATTCCTCAGTCACCGTCCATTTATTTTGAATTCCACTATGCGCCCTAGTAATTTCCTTCTCTGAGCTGCTTGCAACATTTATCGCTTCTTAACCTGCAGCTGGCAGCTAAGCCAGACTGCCGTCCGTCTTTTTCTCTCTTTCAGACCTTATAATCCTGTTTGGATAGAAACAATCACCCCATGCTCTGGCGATTATCCGATCCTGGAAAGGCGATTTATCCCTTACCATACCATGCTCAAATTCCTTCCCCCACACCAAGAGTAAGCCGGCGTTACCATAATAGTGCGGAGGGCTGTCATATCCACCGCTTTGGCCGGTGCACATCGGGCGGGCATCTCGGCTGCAGCGGTGTGCGTGTGCAAATAGGTTGGCGGATTACACCTGCGTTCACCCTCAAACGGTGTTTTTCAGGCTGGGTGGCCAGCACTCGGTCAGACCCACCCATTAGCGCTGTTGTGGTAAACAGCACTGTAGCTCATAAGTTCACGTGCACCAATTTGTACTGGCTTCCTCTTGCTCCTTTCCGAAATCATTCTAACAAATTCATGCAAAACGGACTCACGAATGGACGGCATTTTTATTAGCATCTGATATAAACAGACATACAAAAGGCCTATAGACATCCGAAAACAGCTGAAGACCGTCGTTTTTCACCAACCTCTATTCTCGTCTGCGGAATTTGGCGATAAACCGGTGCTCCTGGTAACAGTTCTTCACACGAGTCCACAAGACATTGACTCATTTGACCCCGGTTCTCCTTCTTTTCCTACGCCACCTTCATCTCTAGACCAAGCCGAAATTTATGAACTCAAAATTGCTCGAATTACACCTCATGTATTAGTATTACGATCGCACAATTCCTATCCATTGTCGCCGCTCTCCTTGCTTGACGGTCTGTGCCTCCAGAATTTTCGAGTTTTATACTGCCCTTTTTGATATCCAGTCTAGTTTTCGCTCATCTCCATTCCGTTATCGCATCCATACTGATCCTCATCTCCACCATATAACTCTCTTGATTATCGAGTACCCCGGCCAACAGGCGGCGACAGCCATTACCCTCCAGCCATATTTTGCGCCCGCAATACGCACCTTTGCTGCGTTCAAACAATATAACTCGCAGTGCAGGACTGGAATGCAACCACAGAAAAATCTATGCTAACCATTACCTGGCATTGAGTTAAAGCCCTCAGCTCGGGAAACCACATTGCCTGGTATGATCTTGTGAGCGAAACCACATTGTATTGTATGTTTGGTTTCCGTTTTCCGTGTCTCCACTGTGCCTTCTTGGCCTAATTTTGATCTTATCTTGCGCACGACTCTCGCATATCGAGAAATATACAAGACCAAACAAACTTTCCAAAATACTAGAGGTCGCTCTCACCTCCCGTCACTTCGATTTATATTGTCCGTATTTCCTGTGCATCATCTATGTAAAAAATGAATCTTGCCTTGCCCATGCATCTCGCTTTTACGATTGTCCTAAGTAAGTGTTATGACTGAGGAAGCATGTGGACGAAGACGTGGTGCCCACGGGGAAGGAAAATTGGGTCGACCATGATGAGCATCATCGTTTGAAAGAATTGGCGTTCTCTTATTCGTGGTTTGCACGGAAGGATTGATCGTGGGGATTAGATGTGCAGATTATCTTCTTATTACCGGCGAACAGGGATAAGGTGCATTGGCTGACGGAGGCAAATATGTCGCTTCCGTACCGGAGGAAGATCAACAGTCCTGGAGCCGCATCTCGAAAAACGCCGCCGGTGATAGGTTAGATAACTGTCAGACGGTTGCCAATCCTAATATTATAAGAGGACCCCATCGAACAAGAAGAGGGCCAATGGAGGAGCGGATGGGTGATCTGAAAGGCTAGTCGAAATCCCAAATCAAAGCATATCCCAAATTGTTGCGAAGCCCAGGAAAGTACAAGAGTATTCTGAAAATACTACAGCAATATTCTTGAGTTAAAAACCATGAGCACACCTCCGTGGCTCTCTCTGTTGTGTGCGACATAACTGGCAAGAAAGCCATTGACTTTCCGCGATTTATATTCCATTGTCAAGGAGCTGCGCAAACACGCAAATGTCGATAAGAATGTTACAGTGTTCAATGTTCCAGACCGCCTACCACTGAAAATGTTTAAACTCCGCATACTAGATGCATGCAATGTGTCCCGCCACCAATTTTTTTGTATCAGGCTAAAGAAGAGGGCAGTCGCAGAGTTATTCTTTTATCTTTCACTTTTCTGATGAGCTGGCAGCTAAACAGTCTACTTACACATCGCGGTTAATTGTCCTAGTCACAGGAATAGCAAACATTTTTCCAGCAGACAACCCAACCAAAGAGTAAATCGACGTTCGGGAACTTCGTCGGCAGCAACGGTATATACGAAGTCAAAAGATCCCCTAACACTTTACCTCCGAGGTCCTTGAATAGGCTGCCCTCGCTAGAAGTTGTCACTCCAGCGGCACGTAAAACAACAGTCGGCTGACATGCGTCCATCTCTTTCTCTCCCCCAGACACAAAACAAACGGCTGCAGCTCAGGTCTCCTCGAATTGCCTCCACCGCTGAAAGTAAGGGAGACGTTGACGGGGATTGGGACATCCCGCATCGTGGATGCTTCTGGCAAACCCGCAAACTACAATACTGACCCGATGGACGAGATTTCTAACCAAGTGCCCCGCCTAATAACGTCAACGTCACGAAGCAGTCATTAACAACCTCATGCATACCACTCCAATTCTACTCAGTATTCGGGTCTCCCTACCTATTGCTTTAATAACAACCCTTACCAGACCTACGGGAAAAATCTTTCAATTTGACTCCCATCATAAACCGCCCACAATTTTGGACGACTTACCTTTCAACCCATGCGCGCATCGTCCACCTAGCCTCCAAAGGGGGGCGTGTCTAAACCCTGTCGAGTTCAAAATGAGAAGTCACAAGTTATTTGTCTGAGGGTAGATTGATGCTGACAAAAACCCAACGAGAATTGAAAACCACCAAAATTTGGTCCATCAGTCCACCTTATACACCCTCCACTTATGAAGATGGTTTCATTGGCTACTCGAAAATAGCCAAATCTAACAGTTCACTGCTACAAAACCTAATGAAAATTTCTTTGCACCTGCCGTCCGTCCGACCCCAAATGGGTAACTATTTATTGCCTATTGTCAGCCCAATATACACCAGCCCAAACCCTTCTCAAAGCCATATTCGACTTGAATCTTCCTGGGCCGCTCACTGTCAGCCATGGCTCGTAATCTCCATACTCTAATTACCAGACCAAAACTGCACAGCACTACTGTCCTCCTGCTGCTTGCAACACCGTCATAATTCCAAAGATCACACAATAGCCTTCCCTTATGAATCTCCAATCGTCCCCATTAGTTGGGCCGCCGTTAATCCACCCCATACACAAAATTCCTGCCACAGAGTCAGTAAAATCAAAACTACTCGCATTCCTTACTATTCTTTGCCTGGCTATTTCGCCGCGCACAAATATTCTTCACCTTTCACTAACCCACATTTTTTCTGGGAAGTGGTCCTCACCAGCCCGGTCATTTCAAGGGTTATATTGGCACCCGCCAATGTGGTTCCAAAAATATGGCTTTCCCTACTACGAGAATGTATCTCCTTAGGGCCAGTATTTGCATGGAGGACACTGGGGTCCCTCTCCCAGTTGTCATGGAGATGGCCAAAACGAATTGGCTCTGGAAACGCAGTCATCCATATAGTAATATACCACCACGAACCTTCGCGACTACCGGTCTAGAATTCTGCATCGTCCCATCCCATAATAAATCGAAAATGGCCTCCAACTATTCGCTGTTCCTCTACACAAATGTCCAACCCTGACAATTCTGAATGTTTCCTACGATGTTCCCTCCAAACCCACCCACGGCGCCCTTCCAGCTGCAGTTCGACTCATCAAGCCTGACTTCTGATTGTTAACCTCCCTATTAAACAACTCAGCAGCGGTTGCACATCCAAAGTGTCGCTGATTCTGCTTAACGTGCGATTCCCCCTAAGTAAAATTGAAACTTTGAGGCGTTTCGTACAAAATCTCGCCTACGACGTCATCTTACTCATTGAAACGTGGTTGACGGGATACAAACTTATAAGCCAAATATTTCCGAGTGGCTATGAATCCTTTCTAACGCACCGAAATAACCATCGTGGAGGTGATTGCCTGGCTTAGGTTATAAGAGAATTCCTTATTTACCCTTCCCGATAAACAGTGCTAGATATTTTTCCCGTTACTTTGTGGCTGTCCTTCCGTATGCATCGCTCTCTAGTGCACCTTGGATGTGCTTACCGATCTTCATCATCAAACAACTTAGAGCTCCCTCAACTCAGCAAGGCGTTCGAGTACATTGCATTCATCCATGGAGAAGTGAAACTTATAGCGGAAGTCTTCAACGCTCCTACGATCTACTGGTCTACCAAAGCCGCCTCCTTTCAGCTCTTGAAATTTGTTCCTTAAACCCACGTTGGAGGATGAGGACAGCATTCCGCTAACCCCGCTAAAGAAAATAATATCCCCAACCTCGTATTCACCCACAGTCTCCCTAATGCTTACAACTCCTTGCTTGGTAACTTTCCTAATGGCGACCACAAGATGGTGTCCTGGTTTTTTCAAATTCCCCTCCAGATGCCAAAATCGGCAAGTTTCACTAAGTCCGCGAGCGGCTGTTATAAATTAGCAAACTGAGCTGGTTCGGCTGCCGCTCTCCGGATGCCCGACTGGTCTGATTTCTCCTCTCTCTTCTGGATCCCAAGGAGATGCTGACATCCAACACCCGAACTCACACTCGTTTATTATCAATTTCGCTCCTTGTATGGCTCAGCCTCGGCCGAGGTGATCAAGCAAAACATGTTAATACGAAAAGAACCTTAAAATGCGGAACATTTACACGCAAACTTTAAGCTTTGCCCGATTGCTGAATATGAATCGACTTCAAAGCGACCTACCTGTTGCAACTGAGGACTAACTTGGCACACAGGAACAGATTGCCCTTCAGCAATAAAATCCCAGCCTCCATATTGCCAGACTTATGCTGTCCCGCAGTAATGACAACACATTAGATACCCCTATGTGTATTATACAACAGCTGGCAGCTTGATGATCCGAAGAAACTGCTAAGGCTTTTAACTCGTACTTCTCTAGCCTCATTGCCGCCATCATCACCAGTTTACTCACCTTCCTTAGGCTGATGGACCAAACACTTTCCTTTGTCTTGTTTAATAAAGAGAAAACGGAGAACACTCCAGCCGTCATCAAACCATCGCACGGACTTGGTTCATAGTGTCCCCTTGCCCTATTCCGTATCCGTAAACCCAATGTGTCACTTCTATTGTTAAAACTGTTTACTGCCTCCATGTCAATTGGGCTATTTCCCGATCAGTAAAATGTCACCGCCATTGTTCCTTTCAACTAAAATGGATCATTATGCGATGCACAAAACTACCATCCAATAAACCACACGCCCACACTGGCCAGACTCATTGGAAGGATTGTCAAGGACAAGCTAGCTGGCTTTCCCACGACGAACGGGTTAGTTGGCAAATCCCAACATGCTTGTCTTAACTACAGATTTTGTACCTCATGCCACAGTCTATTTTGGTCTGGTCACTCTAAATGCCGATAAGAGAAAAGCCAACAAAATAATCCTTCTTAACGTGACCAGGGTGTTTAACCACTTGCCCGGCGAACGATTTTCAGTAAAATTCAAATCCTTTGGTTTAGCAATCCCTGTGTGGTCCCGGTTAACTTCCTACTTCTCTCACGTCGTCAGCATCAATGTAACCCTATCCCAACTCCAGCGAATCAATGGCGGCCTATTACAAGGTAGTGTTCTCGGTCGCCTACTATTTCTGCTCTATTCAAGTGACATTTTTTGAGCAACATGCCATGCACACCTTTCTTATTCGCTGACGGTATGAAGCTGGTCTATTCCTTTGAGTTATCTTCCTTACTCAAAGCCATGGCCAGTATCGTGGAAGATTTAAGCTCACTAGACAAGTGGTGTGGGCGCTGAGTGACGAAATTCTGTCGCTAAGAGCCCTTTTCTTGCCTATAAGTGCCACATTCCCCTTGATAGGCCATTTATAGAAGGCTCTGCCAATGCTAAACACAGCGTGTAAAAGATTTAGGCCCTTAATACTCCTGCTCATTTAACTTCCACGAGAAAGCGGTGAGGACTCATCATTAAAACTTTCCGCGTCCAAATATGTGAGTTCATGCTATGCAAATTACAATGTAGATCGGAACTGCAGTTATTCCCGATAAGTTACTCAGACGTGCCCGGTGTTGGTTAGACCGCGCACAACGGGCATTCACGAAGAAACCGCCTGGACAACATCAAACCTTAGTTACACAGAACTGTGCGGGCTGCTACACCTCGACCACCCTTGGTAGCGCCACCTCAAGGTGAACCTCAAACTCCATTTCAAGCTTTCAATTTCGCGAGCACGCAGAGCTGGAAACCCCATCGGAGTCATTAACGCGTTTTTTCCACTCAGAAATCGACTGCTTTCCCTAGGAATACCACTTTGTAACATATCTTTCATGTCACACATTCTTCTCAGTTGTTTGCTTTACCTTATGGAGTAGGTTACTGGATCCTGCCCGGTCCATTCACAATCTAATACAGTTCACGAGTTTACTTTCAGAATTTCTCGTATCCCAATTATCAGCTTTACTGGGACCAATGTCATTCTAGACCAAGCTTTCTAAGGCTATCTAGACTTTTACCAACATCTCAAATGAGGAATCCAAAGCTATGCCACCTCATACTGGCTTCCATCTAAACATCACTGGCACCAACTACCTAGCTATTATAACATCCGTATTGCAACTTCAATAATATTTTCAACCTGCTTTCTTAGTTTTTATTCATACAGCCGACCTCAGGTTGGATGATGCCTCTCTTTGCCTAAGGTTCAGTTATCACCAGAAGCCCAAGCTGGCACCCAAGCTAGACTAGTCTGTTTTATGTTTCAGGTCCCGCAACTAGGCTACACGCGTTGTTACTTGTTTCGCTCTCCCAAGGGCAAACCCTGCTAGCCAAATCTGGCGCTGGATTACTAGTTCCTTCAACCCAAAACAAGCCGTTGCTCGCCCGACATACCCCTACCTGAATGGGTCTCCGTGACTGGGCTAAAACACGGTTACTGCTACCGCTGGAATGGTTTGCACACCTCACATTCACCACCCGTGCTGCCATCAAAGATCACAAGCTGCGAAAACAAAAACGGTAGAATTGAAAGCATTCCTGACTGGGGTATTTAAGAATATTTTTACTTCCTACACCGGAATTTATACTCCATCGTACCTCGGTCTAGTTTGCTGCCAGTTGCATAATAATGCAGGCAGCTCACTTTGAAATTCCCTATTCCGTTCGTGCAAGCTTTTCACGAAATCTCATCCTCCGAAGAGTTGGCATAGACTTGAGAGTATTCCTCTACCTTCTGCACCAATTTATCAGCGCTGTTTTGTTGTTAAATTCGGCTACCTTATCCACTTTGCATGGCGTTCCGCCCGGTTTTGACTGATTTCCACCAATTATCCTATTCTCACTGGTCTGCATCTAATCGGGTAAATTTTATGTCCATTGGGTAAAGTTCTTGTCGGTCGGGGACTCGGACCATATTACGACACCCACCAGCGAGCCAAAGCCAATGTATGCACCAGCGGGATACACGTTTAGTGCAGATAAGCACGATATATCTCGCAGTCAACTGCTCACGCACAGCCACAGGAAAAACAACAACCCTGAAGAATTGATCTTTTTTCATTTTTTACCAGCATAATTGTGTATTGCATATTTCTTTGCAGATTCTGGTCGGGCCTTCCATATACTCCAAAGTAGCACATTTCCCCATATCCCTTTTGATGTCCCTTATTCGGGTTTCCTCTACATCATCCAAGAATAAATTTGATCTTGCCTTGTGCGGGCTTCTCGCAAATCGAAAAATATACGGTATTATTATTATTAGTTTTGGCAGTGAGCCTCAACAATTATCCAGCCGAAAGTTGGTCAAAACAGAAGATATACATCCGCGTGAAGATGAGGTTTGATGGCAGAGGATAAATAAAACCTACGCGTTCCGCAGTTCCAGCAAACAAGACAATCTGCAAGCTTCGTCACGTCCAAGAACACTTCTCTGGGAGTTATGGCCAAATCTGGTGTAAACCAGAAGACCCTCTACAGGCGGTTACCGTGAGCGATAAAACGAAAGCGGAACGTTAGAACATATGCCGCTTCAAGTCAGGTAGCCCTCAGTTGCACCAAATGTCTGTAAAATAATCTTAACTAAAGAATACGGGAATGAAACAACGAATGGCAAACACTTCGAGTTGAAGATAGGCGATGGCCAAAACCAGGGTGAGCACGGGCAAGTTGTTCGCGGATAGTTTGGTATCGGAAGTGGAACTAGAATGAGAAGGAGAATTAATTTACAACCAATCTAGATAGAACCTAGATTACACAAATGCTTGACATTACACAAGTTCAGCCCCCCAGAATTTTGAAACTTTGGATGCTTTCTGCTCTAACTTGCGGTTCGCATCATTTACCCTTCCCTACCTGACCCTTGAAAGTTGACATCACTAATCATTGAACGGGTTCTAATAGATTGTGTTCGTCCTAAGAATTGGTGCACAGGGCTGCATTCAGTATATTAAGTAAGGTCTAATTGCGGTTTTATGCATCCGTATAAATAGCCGGTTTCTGAAGGTTACTGGCACCATGAAGCCTGAAGCCTGAAGCCTGGAGTAGTTCTATTTGCAACCACCCTAAAGTGCCATACTATTTATTGTCTCTTGTCATTATCACTCCAATATGCCGGAACTACGACGAAAGACTCCAGTAATTTGGCGTTTTCTCCCGGACGACGATGCGCGCGGTGACCCAATTGAGGCGTTCAAATTTGTGAGAGATTTTCAGGCATAAAACGGGAGGAAGCGTTCACAATTGAAGCAGACAGGAGCACCACATAACATGGGTTAGGACTGCAGCGCAATCACACAAGGTTTTGGATGAAGGCTAGGTTGATTGCCAACAGGGTGATTTCACGATTGACCCGGCTACCAGAACAAATAAGTGTTAGTAACGATGTTGATGGACTTAAGTAATTTCTGGATTCCTGCTGGGCGGTGATATGCCCAGTGCTGGAACAGCCAGTTTCAGGCTTGGAAACAAGCACATCCTTTCGGAGGTGCTACTGCGTCTGATAAATTGCCGTTCAGGAACAAAATGAGCTTATGTGATGCAACATATTGGGGACAACGGCAGGCAACACATAAAATCGAATGTTAAAAATTGTTATATCTAATTTTGTTCGTGCGCACTGTGTACTGAAATGCGTTTCGTGTCCGTGTTTTTAATAATTGACGTTATAGCAGCCAAGGTTGCGCGCTTCAAATGTACTTGTCAATAGTTGACTATTGTTGGAATGAAATACTCGATGAAATCATTGTGGAGGTTCCACTGCGAGGTTTGCCACTTTCGAGGGCGGATATCATGATTACTTCAAAGTACTTGAAGGTATAAAATTACATACCATTATGCATCGACCGATTTTTACGAGTTTATAAAACCCAAGAAGCACGGTTAACCATATCGTAATTTGCCTAGTCCAAAAACGGTCTTTCGAAGATCTTTTTGTTGCCCTGTCATAATAAGGTTATGCGCTTTGTCTTTTTCGTGTGTACTTTGTATTTTCATTTAAGTTGGCGTAAATTTACAAAAATGTTTGTAGTTTTATTCATTCAAGTGATATCACTTGGAGCTCTTTTCTGAAGTCGCGGAAGTTTATTTATAAAACCAGATTACCTTGTTTCGTTGTCGTTTTTGACTTTTTAGAATACTGTATTGAAAACGGTACCGATCATTAATAATTAATTTTGTAACAACACTAGTTGTACCTAAGGAAAAAAGCGTGATTTTCTTATGCATTTATTACGTGTGCCATGTATGCATTTAGGTTTTACCTTGAGTGTTAGACTGCGAATGGTTTGCATTCTACCATGCAATTATTTTCGCTTAATCATCATCAGTAGACGGAGATTATCTTTAATCTTTCTTAGATTATTGAATTTTTTCACTGTATTCTTCTTCCTGTACGACATTTCGGTATATAGTCAACACTAGCATTCCTTGAGATTGCCTTTGTAGTCTACTGAGATTTCTGAACGTCGGAATAGCGATTGCCACTACAGTAATGTGAGCTGATGCACCTACTGTGTTTCCTTTTATCTTGCTCTCTCTTCGCATATTCACCCTATGGAAGAACTTTAGACGACACAGTGTAGAGTGACTAACTGAATAAGGCATTGGTGAAAGGGCAGCTAATAAAGCTTTTCAAAACTACTGATTGCAAATAGAGACGAGGCATATCATGTAGTGGTGTATGAGTTATCAAGGAGATGAGAGTTTGCTAGTGAATTAATCCTAACTATGCACCCGTTTTGTTGGATGAATATTATGATGCACTGTGCAACTTACGAAATGCCCACTTGACGTCCGTCTCTAAATGTGTTGGTGGGATAATTATTTTGACATTTTCTTTACCGGAAGCCAGAACTTTGCAAAATCAACAAGACCTAGGAGATAGCAATCCTGCAGTTTCATGCGACTGTTGTGTATACACAATCGGAAGAACTCCGCACGCTCTTTTGCCCACATTTTTTACTTTTATCCTGTTGAATCTGAGCTGATTTGAATGCTTATGGTACTCCAGAAAAACAGAAATAAACTAGAGATTACTTAATATAATGGCAGCATTTTTGATAACGCCAATGAGATGCTAGTTATTTTTCCGCAAAAGAGAAATCTTATACCGATTGAGCGAAATATTTACCGAAATCAACTTTTCTTTACTTGTCTTGCAGTCCACGAGCTCTTTGCCAAAGTATCCTCAACACGCAAACCTAGGTGTGTTTTAATGTGAAGGACATAATAATCTAGGAAATGAATGGTACTACACTGTGTTAAACGCTCATGCACGGCTAAAAGCTGCTTACAAGAGGGAAGCGAACCTTTGATAACCATTCATAGGTTTTTCTCCCGCAGCTTAATTTGCTGGATTTTTCTGATGTTCCGTATAATAATTCAAAGAGTATTGCTTCTCTTGCACGCAAACAAATGACATCCTGATTATATTAACCGAGAATGTGCCCCTTCTTTTTGCATTGACTTTGGATGACTTGGCCAGTGGTCGCGTCGAACGAAATCTGAACTCTGAAGCCCTATGGTCTGTTACGATTTTAGGATGCACTCCAGATGGACACGCGTAGGTGGTTGGATTCCAGTGCAGTTCCAGCGCTTGTGTGCTTTTGAGTGTAATAGTTCTCTCGTACTAAACTCCTTAAAAAATACAAGTGGCTTACTGCACTGTCTCAAAAAGGTAGCCATCCACCTGAAGTCAAACAAGCAATAATTTTGAAAAGACGTTTTAGCAAAAGTATCTCCAAAATAACTTACTACTGAAACTTTAATAACACTTCACGGGATACTTTTTAATAAAAGCTATTCAGACGTTGAGATATGCCGTGTAAAATGAAAATCCCGCAGTTTAGCAAGATTTGAAGTAATTTGCAGGTGGTATTATGCAGCACCCATAATTGATCAAGTACGTGTGCCTTGGTCGACTGAGAGAACAGGGACAAGTAAAAACTGTTTTGGATCATAAGTGACTTTTTCAAAATTAAGGAGATATTTAGGGAACAAAAAGTTTATTAATCGAAAAGAAAACTTGTAAGAGCTAATGGCAGAGCCGGACTGGTCAAGCCTTTCTTGATAGAGACTTTGGACAAAAACCATAAACCAACTTATGTAGTACATGGGCTAAGAAATAATCTTGATGTGAGTAAAAATATAATGAACAATCCATAAAGTGATTCAGAAACTTTCAAAAAATCTCACAAGGACTCGCGACAAAAAGGAAAAGCGTTCTTGAATAATTAATAACAGGTGTATTTGCTTATCAGCGCATTAAATAACTTGTTTAAAGTTATCTGTATAAAAGCACCCTTAAGGTCAGTCTCGCAAAGTATAAAAGATTCTGAAAGGCAACCACATACTTCTTCCATTTTTGTCTTTTTAATTTATTTATTAAAAAGATTTAAATACGTAATTCTTTGAAAAGGGAGCCATGGCCAACAGAGTGCTGTGTTTTTACATTTGGTGGATACCAACCACATAGGAGACGTTACTAAAGCATTCAGAATAATCTACAAAGTCCGGAGTAGGTTATCAAAGCTGGTGAAGTCCCGGATCTTGTCTACAGCTAGGGCCGTATGCGTTCGTCTCTACGGTCCTCAGTTGTGTACCCAAAAGCAGTTTACGCGAACACTGAAACGCCCCTGGCCCATTCGGCACCTCCGAAAACCTATTGAATCCCATACAGACCCGGGTCAATGATGTGAATTGCATCTCCCCAACCTATAACTTCGACCACCACCCAGTTCAAATGCCCACACACATACACCCACAAGAGTGGACTTATTTCGACTATTAGAACTGTAACCTATCATGCACCTCTCGTCGGCAGTAAACCATATATAATGTAATGCATTACCAAGAAAATGGATAACTGAAAACAAGCATGTTCGTCACATTGTATTCCTTATCAATGTGATCTCTCAGAATGTTTGCGAAGAAGACTTTGAAGGAATGAGTCACAATTTGTGTAGACCCATGCAGAATAGGCATATATATACAAGTAAATTTATAAATGCCGGGTTGAGAATAGGAAGGCTTTTAAAGCAACGACGCAGAGTTTGGTGCCGGTTGGTTTGCGGCAATCTATCGGATCCGACTTGCCTGTAAATTTTTCGGAGTTGTGGTCTGACCCGTTACGTTGTGACACCCTGGATTTCCTCTAAGTCTCTGTGCTTTTCTCACACAAATAAGTCCATCCAGGCTGGTAGCGAATATAATCAAGTACGGCTCATAACAAGATATGAACTCAGTGCAAGCCTCCGTGAGGGACGCGGGATCTGGTGGTCTCAAGGAGTTTCGGAGATGAGACGTACTTCCGCCATCAGAAACTCCGACAAACCGTTTCACCTCATCCGAGCTACAGGTGAGAAAGCATTGGGTTTGAGTGAAATGATCCGTGAAGTTGACAGTTCACCTACCTACAACTTGCAGCGACGTCTTGTAGGATGTGCTGAGCAGTTTACCGTACAATTTAGCTGATCCTCTTTGTCAGTCTCTCGCAATGCTATTCCGGCAAGCGTCCGGTGGCCTGTCACAACAGATTCTCCAACCGAAACGGAGATGCTCAGGGAAATCTCAGTCTTAAGACGTGATATAGTGCTGGGCTCCGATGGCATTTTCCCTAGTTCCATTCAAATATGTGGAGTATGAAACTAGTCAGTGAAATTCACGTTTTTTCTCCAAGATCTAGTACCCCGAGAAAGCTCCTCAGCTTGGGAAAATTCGATCATTGGCCCCATCTTCATAATGATTTGCACAGCGACTGCGCTTATCGTAGGGCATTACCGTAATCATGATAGTGTCAAAGCTACTTCCGTCCGTCATTCTTCGCAGGTCGCACAGCACACGTGAAGGGTAAACGCGTGATGACAAGGCAGAGCTTTGCTCTGGTTGTCGATGAATTGATCAAATATTCAACTCACAATACGTGTTGGAGCACAGCGATAGGTTTCAAGGTCAGATGGTCATTGTGTTATTGACCATGAGCGCAACCTTTAACAATTTTGATAGGTATGCACTATGGCAGTGTTTTGTTGAAGAATGGAGTAACTGAGAGGTATATGTCCATCCTAAAATATTTGCACCGTCAAATGCCAGCAGGTACGGTTAGAGTTAAGGTCTTCCCTCGCCTCATTCGTCTTTTGCATTGCAGCACGGCAGGAGCGCCTTATGCACTCACTTCCTTTCAACTTTCCCATAGAGTTCAACTAGTCCAGGGGAACACAGTCTCCACTTGGAGTATGCCGAGGATATTGTCCTGTGATAGTCGGTTAGAAGTAGTCAATAGTTTCAAATTCTTCGAGAGTTTAACAAAAACTGGTTCAGGTTTCCGGGAGGAGATTACGTCACGAATTTCAAAAGTCAGAGCAGATTTCGTAAATCTACGACACATGAGGCACCGCTAAAACACTCGAATTCATCCTCAAGAGAACGGTGTGCAATGCCACAATTCGTAATGTTCTACTTTACGGTCACAAAAATTGGCCTACACGCGTTGAAGTCGACAAGACGGCTTTCTTTGTTCGACCGCCAATGTGTCCGAAACATTACTCGTGTCTGGTGGGATAATCGGATGATCATTGACGAGGTGCGTGGTCGTGTGTTGGGTGCAGACAGTTGTCCTCTGACTGAGATAATCTCTCTACGGTAACTCCGATGCCGTGAACACGGGTTGCGTATGTCTGTCCATCGTCTATCTTTTCATGCTCGTTTTGTACGAGCTGAGTCAAGCTGGAAAAGGCGACGCGGTGGTTAGGCTACAAATTGTTGTGAAGGTATGAAGAAGTTAGTTTCGGCTTTGGTTTCAGTTGGCGCTTCTTTTCCACCTAGTTTGGACCTGAGAGATGAAGATTGTTGTTGGTTGTTGGTGGTGCGAGAAATGGTTTGGACTCGGAGTGAGTGTCGGGAGTATTGTGTGATCTGTTTGTCGAACTCATTACCCTTAAAAATAATCTGCAGACAACCAAAATCACAAAATGTTTTGTAAATACGCAAAATAACAGTTGGTTTTTATTTTTATTATTGTTAGTTTTCCTCCTCTGTTTATTGCTTTTCCGCAGTTCCATTTACATTTCGTTGCTTTTCCTCCATGACTTCTTTCAAATCAGTGCAACATAAACAACAAAATAACTTGATTTTTCACAAGTGTGTCCTCTCGGTGACGCTGGAAGTCTTTGTAGGTAATTATTCGTGTTGCGATAGAAATGCGTAATTTTACAAGTAGTTAGGATATATGGGTGTGAAGCAGTCTACAGGGATTTGCATTTGCCGAATTTTTTCTTGTCAAAATTTTAGCAAGCATTTGTTGCCTTCCGTTTGTCTCAATTCGCAAGTAGTCTTGTCTTTTCTTTAGTCTTCCCTTTATCATTCTTATTGGAGAAATCTGAAAACATCGTGTAACCCGCTGAGTTTTCTACAACTTGGACGTCCTGTTATTGCCTGAAAATATTGTGTATTTTCTTAAATGGTCTGCTCTTGAAGAAGCAGTAATGTTGGCTAATATTTTGGCATTTATTTCTGTTAATCATTCATTTGGAAGTCACAGCCATATTTCGGTACTTGTCACTGAAGTTCAAGAATAAAAGTAGGAATAGACTAGATTTTTGTGGGAACCGTCGTTGCAAATTTTGTCCTTTCATTAGAAGCACAAGTAACCGGTCAAAAGAGACAAAACATTATTGTTTTAATATGGTAGCATTCGAAATACCGGTTTTTTGCTAAACTCTATTTCATCATTCAGGCTAATTGTGCACAAATATGAGGCCTCAAATAGTTCAAAGCGATGCAAAATTTGGAACTTGATTCCCCCGGAGTTTGACGTGGAATTGGAGCGCAAACTAGTGACAAAATATAACAGTAAATTTGTACAATGAGGATTCAGGATGTGCCTTCATGTAGACATATAATTGCAAAATTAACGGCAAACCTGCTGCATCTTCACTACTAACTACCTAGGTGTCTAGTGTCTCTTTCAACTAGAAATGTTAAAGTCGAGGAGTGATTTATCTCGCTTTAGTTTTGTGACCGTTTGATTTTCTGGTTTTGTTTGCCATTTTAAATCACCATCTACTCTAGGAAGACTGAGAATTAATAAAAGGCTAGATGCCAGACAATAAGCTGAATAAGCATATATAGAAAGTGGCGAATTTCAGATGTAAAAACGTCAGTAATTGTAATGCTGAGCGATTACATCTATTATCTTCAGTCATATTGTGACTGGATCTTGTGAATCCAATCCCGATAGCCTAAATGGGCCTAGCTGAGTGAGCCCATTAATAAAGGTTTCCATACCCTTATCCACCAGCTACCTCGACCTATCTTGCAATCGCTATCTGCCTCAAAACGAGATAGCTGTTCTAAGAACATGCATAAAACACCTCCAAATCACTTTTATCTACTCATCTTCAGCATTAATTCTAAAAATGTACCCGACAGGTTATGCTGAATCCCTGGTTCACTGACAAAACTCTCGAAGTGTGCTTCCAATGCTGCGAAGGTAATCGTACTTAAATGCCAAAAGTCCTCGTATATCCGCCGTCAGCGGCCATGTTTCTTATCATTACAGTAGGAATGATATTACAGCTGCTATGTACACTTAACAATTGAACTATAATCGGTCATATTTTTGGTTTTTACCTTACATCCGGCTGCGTTATTATGGATGGTTGCAAACAAGATGGTTTCCGGAAAGCCGTCATTTTTTGGCAGTGAGCTGAGGATGATATTTTGCAATTTTAAGTATATTGCGGCGGAATTCCTTTAGATCTCCTGAAACAACACCTGGAAAACTGTAACTCCGAGTTCTGTTATTTGTGACATGATAATAAATTTAATATTATTTGTAGATGGCTTTTGATCTGAAAAAGTGAATTGAGGAAAATTTCCGTATGACAAATACAATCTAGCAAATGAATAGTAACGTAAAAGATCCAAGACATTCTTTATTCATTTTTTCTTATTTATATGCAGTATAACTCTACAGTTAAACTACTTACCATTTTTATGTACCCACAAGTCAGTGCATACCGCACAGCTGTTGTTATCTCATTTTATATTTTGATTGGGTGTAACGGCAAGAACGGTAATTTTTAGATTTCTCTTAACTAAATACCCCCATGATCAGCGCAAACGTCCTTGTATTGCTTTGGATACCAGATCAAAAACAATCATTTCATGGTGGGGTGCCTTTTGGGTCAGTTGCACGTGAAAATTTTAAGAATTAATCTCTAGAAAAACGAAATTTAAAGTATTAATGGAGTAGATTTGTGCACTCTAGAGGTAGTTGGATATACATTAAAAAGTGGAAAAACTGATAAATTATTTAACAAATGATGTCTGTTCTATCATTCCTTTGGTGCCCGAGCAGAGACTTCATAAATGGTCAGGCACTGCATGAAACAAGGGCCTGTTTATAACACCTAAGGAAGGCAAACCATCACTAATACTGGTAATGCTACCGCCAACAAATATACTAGAGCAAAGAATACTGTTACAAATACTCAGACTTTTATCTGAACTGATTTAACAATGATGAAAGAAACAAATTGAAGAGAAAGAAAAAAATGAATAATTAAGAAATGTGAGGGACACAGTGGGTGGTGAATTCATTTGCGCTCTGCCAAATAAAACTTTCTATGCTGTATGGAATCAGTACTTACTTTACTATAACGAGAATGAATGAGTGGGCAAGATAAACTACGAGTAGTGCTTCTGTTGCTGTTCCTGTTATGTAGGTCAAATGTGAAGTAATATCATCGAAGAAAATAATTCATACCATACTTGACAACCTTTGACTACGCTTTGGTCCAGCTCGCATTGTATCGAGCTCTACATGCAATTTGGTTCTAGCCAAAGACGACTTAAAGAGGATATTCATAAACGCCTAGTCTGGCACACATAAAATTTGTTCAACCACGACAGTAAGTGATTATTAAAAGAGCACCGAAAGTACAACACCTGGTTTGGACAAGGGGACTGCAATCAACAAATTCGTGATGAGAAAATTAGTGTGGTATTCACGGAGAAAATTATCTGCTTACTTTTAGTCACGCTAACAGGATGCTCATCGTCGACATCATTATCACGGTCCAAATCGCACAGCATCAAAGAGCAGAATAATTCTCACAGACTGGGGCCCTTCTCATCACATTACATGTTGCAGCGGAAGGAATGAGTATGCAAGGTGGACAAAGAGCTAGCCTATAGGAGAGCAATAAGTAAAAGAAGGTCGAAGTAGCCAACATGAAGAGTAATCTAATCATATGAAAGTACATTTTCTAATCGTTCTGTCTTGATAGAAAGTGATAATAAAATCACCTCTGGTCGTGGTTCTTTGACATGTTGATCAAAGTATCGAGCCATCTGGCTATGGTGGCCTTCTGACTCTCAAACACGGGGACATGAAACTGTTAGCTGAAATAAGTTTGATGTGTAGTTTCTTGCTTCCTGTCATTACTTTATCTGTTGGCTTCCACGTGAATTCGCCCACTCCGACAGAGGATTAAAAACGGGTTTCATTAAGGTGTGTGTGAGTTTGTTATGCTTAACGCATATCTAAACCAGCAAGGCTCACAGAATTGCATACGCTTTGGAAAGAATTTCCCCCGGACCGGCACCTATTATTCGATCCTTTTACCCGCTCATCGTTTACTTTATCGCTCCTCCCATTCCCCAAGAGGCGGAGTAAAAATCGGTGACAAAAACCCCAAGAGACGAACACCCTCAGCAACGTAACTCCACGTTTTGCAACCGTACAACAGAACCAAACACACTGTGGCATCACATACATGACCTTTCAATTTAAGCAAAACTAGGTAAATCCCACAAATATTTCCGTCCAATGCACAGTGGAGGAGCCTTTGATTTATGCATGCTCACTTATATAACCGATTTCCTATTCTTAGCCAAGCATCTGCTGAATTCACTAAAACTGTCAGCAGTTAGGATTAGCTTCCATCGAGTATCAAGTTCTGAATCAGCGACGTCTAGCCTTGCAATAGCACTTTACAATTCGAAGATGCAACGCGCGTGCCAAAAATAGCTTTGTTGAGCGGGTCTGTGTAGCGGATTTTATTTCCGAAAACTTACGACAAAAAGAAAGACCGGAAGTGTTTTTCAGGGAACCAGCGACATTTATAACTTTCGGTCACCTAATGCTCTCAGTATTCCAAAATTAATAGTATGAACCATCTAAAATAACACAGATGAGTTCACTGGCACATGAAGAGCAAAAGATCTGCAATTTACAAACATCGTTTCTGTCTTGCCACATTATATTTCCCTACTCGAATGTTTTCTGCCATTTATTGGTCTTTTCTATCCCCTAAAAACCTCCTGGTTTGGTTTACCAGCCTGATTCTGGAACGCACACTCGTTTTTGACTGCTTGTATCAAGAAGGCACAATTCACTTGTGAATTCTTGGGCTTACTGCCATAGTTTGATTGTCTAATAAGAGCATCACCATGACGTATTATATCCTCCGTCAACTTTGTCTGTCACAACCTTCTAAACAAGTTACGACACTTTTAGGCATTATTCCCTAGCAAACTAGAAAAATAGTTGCCATTTACTGGCCTCGTATCCCCGGAATGAATGTTGTTCGAAGTCAGATGTTTCCTTGTCTGTCTTCAAGTTCATTAGCTTTGTTCCTGAATAAATGAATCACTTCAATCAACAATTTTCCAAATACGGAAAGTCAGAAATCCTGACTAGTTCAACTGAGCCTGTAAATGTGTTGCTAGATGACAGCGATTAGCATCTCGCCGATGGCGCTGGTAGCTCGCACCAGCCTTCCATCCTCGATTTGCACAAACCAAGGAGAGATGCTAGTTGGCCATGCACAGTCAAGGAATGTTTTTTCTATTGCAAAGCCAAAGACTTAATTTCATCCGCCACCGGAGGCCAAGCATTTGGAGCCCTTGTATTACTACCCTCTTAGAATATATGATCGTCCTGTTTCCTTTACTCTGTAGTGTTTCTGATGATTTTATTTTCAAGCTACACGAGAATTCCATGACTTCTGCCCCGTGCTAACCTCAAATTTCACTTTTCCAGTCATTCTACTCCACCTACTTCCGTGTCCAGTAACCATCATTTTATACCTCATACTAATAACAGAAAGATTCACAAGGAGCTATTCCCTCTGGATACTGGAAAGCCGTCATGGTCAGACGGCATTCCTTACACCATCGCTACAATATGTACCCCATGTTTTATGGAAATACGACAACGTTTTCAACTCCAGACGCGAAGGCCTCTCTGACTCGAACATCTGTCGTTCAACTTTCCTGACATTTATTATTTCGAAGGTGTTCACCAGTGTTTTCTTCGACGAAATGTGGCCTTTTCTCCAACTCAAAGCACTAGTGAGTGACTACCAGTTTCAGTTCTCGGAAGGCGGTTGAGCATGTGATCTAGTAGCTCTCATCTCACACTCTTAGTAGGCCGTATTCGATAGTCACAGGAATGCACTCGATCTGACTTAATGTCTCTAGTATCTTCGATCGAGTTTGGCACGAATATATACTGACGAAACTGTCCAAGTTCCTTCCAGCTCCGTTGTGGTGGATATCGAGACCCCGTTGGAGCCGATAGAGTTCTAACTTAGCCGTTTCCCGTTTTACCTAAGGCTACCTGTTGATGCCGAAAACTCAGAGCTGCTAGGGATTTGTACATTTAGTTGTTTAAAATTGAGGCCGAATCATTTGAGGAAAACAAGTGATTGGAAAACACGTTTGTCATTAATTTTTAATGGCAAAGGGACAGCAGTCAGGTGGACTGGAAGCTTAAGAGGACGGTCGGAATCAACCATTTGTCTTAATTTGGGTACTAAATGAACGTGGTCTGATTTTCGTGATACGTTCGCAGTTTGGCGAAGCCTTGTTCAAAATGATGACCGAAGAAAATTCAATGACCCCGTGAAACTGGCAGCAATTGGACGACGATGTTCGACCTAAATGGAACCAGGGACCGTTTAACAGTTCTTCCTTGACTAGGTAGGACGGGACTTGAACTCGAACTGAGATGGTTGCTGATGTAATTAGAGTTAACGACCGTGATGATGCGATTCCGAAACGACCCTGAAATAGTTGGTGTCCCCAGGGTTACCCAAGTGAGTCATCCCTTGCCCAGTTAATCCAACCCAGTCCACTCCTCCGCCGATTATACTACCTTCCATTGCTCGTTTTTATACCGCATTCTCCACTTTGCAAGCACCGATAAAGATCACGACCGCGATGACATTAAATTCTGGCCATGAGTACATCTCCTGAGTTTTCCATTATCACATTGACTTCAGGGCTCAGAAAACTTCTGGCCTTGATAATCTATTTAAAAGCGTTCATTCACCTCCAATCTGTTTTGATTTAACAAATCGCATAGTCTGTCTCCCCAGTGGTTTGAGTGCAACGTTTTCGTCATGCTGGCGTCCATTCATATCTTACTTATCTTATTGTGCTTCACTCAAATTCGGTTTTTTATTTTGAGCCATACGTCTCTATTCTTATCAATCTGCTCCAAATGGACAACTGAAAGAATTTCCCCACACTTGAATACTATATTTGCGTGTGTGGCAGAACTTCCTCCATCCGTCTTTTTTGCTTGACCAGGTTTGGCTTGCCGCCATCCGGCTGATCAATGGCCCTTTCCCAAAATCGAATCTACACTCATTCTCACGTCGTCCGACGGGTTGCTTCTACCGATACTGCTTTGAAATTTCTTCCTCGGAGTTTGTTTTGTCAGTTCTTTACTATTGCTCTTTAGTTACTTATCTCGTTCCCAAGCTTCTAGACATTCTTACAAAAATTTTCTAAGGAAACCACATCGCTTTTTCGGTCGTCTCTCTCAAATCTTCCAAGATGTGGAACAACATCTACTTGTTCATCTTTCTGTCGATTTGAAACCTCTCTCTTTACAAACAGAGTCAACAAAATGGCTTCTTCTTCATTGTTTTCCAAACTTCCACTTTGGCTCAAATCTTCTGACTATGGAATTTATACTACGAGCCACTTCTCGTGTATTTAGACAATGGGAAAATAATTTCCATTCCAAAGTAGGCCGTGTCTACTAATTTACAACCGAAGGTTGGTAAGCAGCAGACAGAAGCTATGAAATTATCACGATATGCATTCTTTTTAATTAAGCTAAACTTGTAGGCCATTTCTGTGGAAAGTCGCAGAAACTGAGTAATCTCCCCATGGAGTTTTTAAACAACACCCAAGGAGCTTGCTACCAAACAAATGATTACCAGCCAAATGACTTTAGGTTTATTAAATAACCATCATTACTATAACAACGGCCACTAAGCACATTCACGAAGAAAACGGGCTACAGTACCAGTTCCCATTGAATGAAAATAAGTTTGTAAAGTCTCATTTGGGAGTTTTATTTTGCCTGAAGGATGAATGGACGATGACAACCGAATAGGCCCGTGGCCACTTCGATGCTTCTAATCAATTCACATCATCCCGTCAAAATACAACTAGCCTGTAACCTGGGGAACGATTTCGGGAACTGGCTATCCCATTCCAGCCAACTCGAACAGATAGTATGTCACATGCTTGCATGCTTACTGACGTGAATGTGATTGTATTTTGGTTACGTCTTTCGCCAAACAGTACTGCGTACGTGTGCATGCGTTTGTGTAGAACTGTCTGGCTAATTGAGACATATTAATGCTTCGATTTAAATTCCAGTCACACTGATATATCAAAATGTATTACACAAATTGTCGCAGACAAAATTGGCTAGACAAAAGTAAACGCGTTTTTTTGGCTGCTAGTATCATCCCGTATGAGATCCGTATTCGGGTGTTTGGTAGAATAGCAGAGTCACAGAGCCATTGCAGACTGCTTTTGAGCACTAAGGGGAATTCTGAAGGTGAACTCCTTATATGGTCAGGAAAACTCCATCTAAGTCACATCCAAACACGAATATAAAGACTGACTCCGTATCTGCAATCTGAGACACATAGGCTGACATACAACTCTGTATAGATCTATCATTTCTCCATGATATCAAACAGTTTTTCTTTTCATTAACGATTGGAAATTTGTTGTCGTCTCGTTCCTCCACCCGTATAGATGGTGATCAAACCGTACGTGTTCGAATGTGCACTCTACAGGGAAATCTCAGCCGAACAGTCAAGAGTCGAACTGGGTGACAATTGTGCACGATTTATTTTGAAAAAAATGAAACCAGAATACTGGGGACAACTGACATCAGAAGCAATGAGTAAGTGAGTCTGAAAGAAATTTGTATCCTATAAAAATAGGCAATGTAAACCAGGACATTTGTAAGATTAACTTATCACATTTGTTGGCTTTAACTGTAATTTCCAAGGTGTCACTAATTCATAGAGTAATATCTTGACTGGCAGTGGTCAAGCGGATACGGTTGTGGCCTTTGGACGTGAAGGTCGCGGGTTCGAATTCTTCTACCGATGGTAAACTTCCGCACTTGGCAGTCCTCTGGTGGCCGCAGCTCCTACCGTGAAAATAATGTCCACGATTATTTCATTAATAAAGGAAATGAAGACAAAAAATTTTGGAAAATCATTAAGTAGGCACAAAATAGTTTGGCAAATGGGCAAAACGTTGCTCACGGTGGCATCGTCTTGGGATTTGGTTTCTTTCCCAATGGTAAAAATACGTTATTTGCTTTTGCCCCTGTAAAGACCAAAACAGCCTGACGTTTCGGTTAACATGGAAGAAACATTTACTGTTTTTAGCCAATCTATTTGCAATTTAAGGCCATAACTACGTTTCCATATACGTAATGACATTGCTCTCGCAGTTGAACGAATTATGAGGCATTTTTCACAAATCACCAACTAACTTATTATTGACTCAGAAATCGTTCGCAAAATCATCTAGAATATCGCGTACTTGGATATTTTCCCTGATAAGCTGATTCCGCCCTGCAATGTTCTCCTGAGCGTTTTATCGAAGTTGGAACAAGCCAAGTTTAGTTGGCGATAACCAAATTAGTTGCTACCGTTAAATTATTGAGTTAATTTCATTTAACCACCGATGCATAGTTTTGGCAAACGGTTTTTCCACCGCCAATTTACCAATCAATGAATGATCTAGTTAGATTTACTTGTTATGGCAGACAAACAGATAACTTCGTGGTGTTTAGAGAATTCGAGATTTATAGCCATTAACCTGGGATTGGTAAACTCTGATTTTAACTGTTGCTTAGGTAAATTGTAAATTGAAAAATGAAACAAACAAATAATAGAAGATGAATGAAAAGAAGCATCTCAGGGTTTTGTACAGCCAATAAATTGTTTTCTTTTTACTCGGTAATCTATAGCTGAGTGGGAAAATTTTCTTACAAACTTTGAGTTGGCAGATTTTGACGAAAATAAAGTTGTTCCATCTGTGAAAATTCCTCGAACTTGACGGGATTCGAACCCATGCACGGGTGATCTGCTGTACCAGACCAGGCCGAATGGTGTTCGGAGATTCCATTTAAGTGCCAGTAGATATCGCTCCGGAATTACACGAACACACGACATCGAATGTGATGAATTTCTCGAATTTTGGAAGCCAGTGTAGGATTTCCTCGTGAATTAACCAGTATTCACCAGTTAGAATTTCTGTAAAGTAACAAGAAAAAAATCAGGGAGTTTAGCACGAAATATTATTTTTGTGAAAATGATATCGAAAACGGAAATCATTGACGATTCAAAGCAAATGACAATACCTCGTTATGAATACAAAAAAAGCTACCCGGGATGATTTTGCTTGCGTATTGAGAAACCGATCGGAAAATTCCCAGAGACATACTATCTGTGTTTGCAGATCTTATGCATTCTGCAAGAAGCATGCACTGGACGAAATTGCTGGGTCACCATAGCAATCTACAGACTGAAAGAAAAAGATGCAAAAATTCACAGTTAAAGCAGCATGACTGACAGGAAAACTAACGGATTCCGAGGGCACAGAAATGAGAGCAAATTTATTCCATCACCAAATTGACGGTAACGAAAATATCAGTTAAATATGTTCACGAGCAAATTACCCTTATCGATGGGTCGTCGAGATGGTGGAAGAGTTCATCCGACGAGAACAATAATAAAATCACAAAACGTTTAGGGTAAAACATACAAAGAACTCAAATGGTTTATCGTTCCTTATTATTAATTTTCCCCTTATCCGTTTGCCGAACAATTTCTTGCAACTTTTGTTGCGTTGACTTCATGCTTGCTTTCATACCGGCGTAAAATATATATATATGTGTATATTTACAGGTGCAAAACTGGACGGAAAAGAAGTACGAAGTTAATTAAAAATACAAAAAAGATAAAGAAAGTGAGGAACAAAAGAGGGAAAAAACAATAATGAAAAATAAAAACCAAACGCTTTTTCATTCCGATTTTACTTCACACATTTTGTGATTTTAGTTGTCTGCAGATTATTTTTAAGGGTGATGAGTTCGACAAACAGATCACACAATACTCCCGACATTCACTCCGAGTCCAAACCATTTCTCGCACCACCAACAACCAACAACAATCTTCATCTCTCAGGTCCAAACTAGGTGGAAAAGAAGCGCCAACTGAAACCAAAGCCGAAACTAACTTCTTCATACCTTCACAACAATTTGTAGCCTAACCACCGCGTCGCCTTTTCCAGCTTGACTCAGCTCGTACAAAACGAGCATGAAAAGATAGACGATGGACAGAAATATGCAATTCGTGTTCAAGGCATCGGAGTTACCGTAGAGAGATTATCTCAGTCAGAGGACAACTGTCTGCACCCAACAAACGACCACGCACCTCGTCAATGATCATCCGATTATCCCACCAGACACGAGTAATGTTTCGGACACATTGGCGGTCGAACACAGAAAGTCGTCTTGTCAACTTCAACGCGTGTAGGCCAATTTTTGTGATCGTGAAGTAGAACATTACGAATTGTGGCATTGTACATCGTTCTCTTGAGGATGAATTCGAGTGTTTTAGCGGTGCCTCATGTGTCGTAGATTTACGAAATCTGCTCTGACTTTTGAAATTCGTGACGTAATCTCCTCCCGGAAACCTGAACCAGTTTTTGTTAAACTCTCGAAGAATTTGAAACTATTGACTACTTCTAACCGACTATCACAGGACAATATCCTCGGCATACTCCAAGTGGAGACTGTGTTCCCCTGGACTAGTTGAACTCTATGGGAAAGTTGAAAGGAAGTGAGTGCATAAGGCGCTCCTGCCGTGCTGCAATGCAAAAGACGAATGAGGCGAGGGAAGACCTTAACTCTAACCGTACCTGCTGGCATTTGACGGTGCAAATATTTTAGGATGGACATATACCTCTCAGTTACTCCATTCTTCAACAAAACACTGCCATAGTGCATACCTATCAAAATTGTTAAAGGTTGCGCTCATGGTCAATAACACAATGACCATCTGACCTTGAAACCTATCGCTGTGCTCCAACACGTATTGTGAGTTGAATATTTGATCAATTCATCGACAACCAGAGCAAAGCTCTGCCTTGTCATCACGCGTTTACCCTTCACGTGTGCTGTGCGACCTGCGAAGAATGACGGACGGAAGTAGCTTTGACACTATCATGATTACGGTAATGCCCTACGATAAGCGCAGTCGCTGTGCAAATCATTATGAAGATGGGGCCAATGATCGAATTTTCCCAAGCTGAGGAGCTTTCTCGGGGTACTAGATCTTGGAGAAAAAACGTGAATTTCACTGACTAGTTTCATACTCCACATATTTGAATGGAACTAGGGAAAATGCCATCGGAGCCCAGCACTATATCACGTCTTAAGACTGAGATTTCCCTGAGCATCTCCGTTTCGGTTGGAGAATCTGTTGTGACAGGCCACCGGACGCTTGCCGGAATAGCATTGCGAGAGACTGACAAAGAGGATCAGCTAAATTGTGCGGTAAACTGCTCAGCACATCCTACAAGACGTCGCTGCAAGTTGTAGGTAGGTGAACTGTCAACTTCACGGATCATTTCACTCAAACCCAATGCTTTCTCACCTGTAGCTCGGATGAGGTGAAACGGTTTGTCGGAGTTTCTGATGGCGGAAGTACGTCTCATCTCCGAAACTCCTTGAGACCACCAGATCCCCTGTTCCTTACGCATGCTTACATCGAGTTCATAGCTCGTTATGAGCAGTACTTGATTATATTCGCTACCATCCTGGATGGACTTATTTGTGTGAGAAAAGCACAGAGACTTAGGAGAAATCCAGGGTGCCACGACGTGACGAGTCAGACCACAACTCGCCGAACTCGCAGAATGCAAGCCATTCTTGCTAAACAACCAGAGGTGACGGATGAATTCAGGTGTGAACAATCCGAGCTTTTCAGCCAGTGCGCTCCCAAAAATTGATAGGCGTGTCAGATCAGATAGCATGGTGCAATCCAGCTAACCCTGCACGATGCGTTTTGAGCATCCACCGAAGCACATCGTCAACTTAGTGCATACTAACGCTTGGTGGGATTCACGGATAACACTCCAGTACAATTAGCAGTCTTGTGGGCAGCTAAGCCGGCTTTAGTTGATGGCCATTTGGTCGATTTAGGTCCACCGCTGACTCGGAGAAGTCGGAAGTCACGTGAGCAACCGGCGATTGGAACGTCCGAAGCTTGTGCTAGCGAGGAACTACTGATAGCCGGAGCACTAAACCAAAACCATTACCCGTTTTCAGGAGGACTGGAATCGTGACCGAAGGGAACTCCCAGATGCGCTTCATTCGAGGACAACCGACCTACTCTAGCACTCATGTCTCTTGCTAAAATCACGACGTCATCCCAACCTATTGTGCGTAAAAGTCGTGCAGCTTTTGATAGAAAGTGTCCTTGATTCCATCTGGGTTGCAGTCTGTGGACGCTTACTGTGAGACAACGAAAAGTAGTCCCCATCAAAATGAAGATTATTTATTTTGTATTAACCTCCAAGTCTCACTGCGCATCACCGATTGTCGACTAGGATCCAGTAAAGTAGTGCAGTCTCAGTCCCGACACTGAAGTCGACACCAGAACCAGCAACATGAGAAGCAGCAGCCTCAGGGCCCCTAGAAATGCGCAGATGGAGCCTCACAGAAAGGCTAGATGAGAATGTCAGTCGAATAACAGAACTTAAGTCTTGAATGCGAGTCTCTTGAATACAACACAGATCAATGGTTAAGGTCCTCAGTGTACGGACTAAACCTCCCTAAGGCAGGATTTATTCCATTGACACTACCACTGGCATGGCTGAGTGCCGTTCCAGAATAATGTGAGGAAATCGGGTGGAAGACAAAGTAACATAAATCAATAGAGAAACAAACAGTTGTGTACGGTGGAATATAGCTTTCTTGAAGACGGGGAGAGTTAAAACTTTTCCATAAAGATTAGATATCTTCATAATAGGAGGCATTATGGGCTGTTGTTCTAATCAATCTCCCAGTCCAGAGTAGGCCTTTTTATTTGAGGGTGGACCTTTAACCTTCGCGCCACCAGATGCTTTCTGCAAGGCGGCAAGATCGTCCCTGGAGAGCCGGTGACCAGTTTATGGGTTCAAACGCCTCTTCTGGAAAACCTCGCCCGGCAGTGGAACATGGCAAGGAGGAATGACCTAGTTTGGTTGGTGGGTGACACTGCCGCCACATCACACTACCACCGGCGGGTTCTTGTGGTATTTTTTAAGGAGAATGTTTGCTAGGCGAAAACCTACCACACCCTCGACAATGACACCGCTTGTCTGCGGCCGTTTGTTCGATGGGCTTGAGTCTATCTTATTCATAGCTGGTCACCTGGATGTAGGCCCTTCTGTTATCCGCAATCCAGGGACGTGCCCAGTAGCAGGCAGCTCTCTCGTGAGAGGCATTCACTACTCTTTTTAGTATTTTTTTGGAAAGGTAGTAGTCATTCTCCTGCAGTGACTGAAAGAACCGATGCAGTGATTTTCTATCTGGAGACGTAGAAAATCATTGTTAAGCTTTTTAATTAGAATCCTACTTAACAAATCACAATCATATTTGCGAGCTTGCAATGAATCTAGATTGTCTTCTTGTTTTTGTGGTCGGTTGCAATTTAGTCAAGTGATGACAAAGATGATTAGGGCACTGATGACTATGACGATGACGTTAGTGATGATAATTCCTAAGATGATCATATTGCACATTGTTCGGATGATAATGGTAATGACCATGATGGTATTGATAATGTTGTGATCGTTTTTGACGAAAATACTAGTAGTTCACACATTCACACATTCCCTTCGTACTTGTTTTGCCTCCTAACTGTTAGAAAATAAAAAGGAATTTCAAAAAATCAAAGAAGATGCAGTTATCGAATATCAACAACTGGAAAAGGCACGAGAACAAAAGAATCGAACACAAGTCCGTGAAGGCGAGAAACAAGCACTGAACGAGCTGATGAGAGTAAGCACTCTCTTTAAATGCAATCTATCCGGAATATAATATAAAACAGATTGAAGGTTGTGAACGCGATCGTATCGCGCGAGAGAAGAAGGATGCTGGAGATAGAGCTGTGAAGGAATTAATTCAGTTTCACGAAAATGAAAAGAAACGAAAACAGGAAGTGAGATGGGTTTGGTGCCTACCTAATCGATACCGTCCTATCTTCGGTGTAGTTACAAGTTCGGATTGCGGAAGCAAAAAAACTAGCCAGAGAGATGAGTGAAGGGCGACTTAGTGATAATTCACCACTTGGACCGAAAAACACGGCAGCAGAATACAGTCCAAGTAGCCGGATCGTGACTTTGGAGAAACCCTGTGAACTGCCAGTACGTGAATCCAATAAAATATCCGTGAATTTCACACCGCGCGTTTTTCCTACCCCAGAAAGAGAATCGACAAAACATGAAGAAGAAGAGGTAAGCCTTGCCGAATTTTCTTATTCCTCAATGTGTTTTTCTCCGAGAACACACCAACCGGTGGATTGTGGTATATCGTATTTACACCAGATTGGCTGAATCGCTCAACAAATCTAACAGTTTTATTTAAAATTCACCTTTCTGAGTTCTGCAGCATGAGAGTGTGAACTTTTAGATTGCCAAGCTAATAAGCCTGTAGATCAATGCATGTGAAGAAAGCATTGCTACTGAGGTAAGATAATCAGATTTTTTTACATATCCCCTTTCACTCTTGGTTCGTCGCTAACCAAACAGAATGAGAATATCATTGTTTTCATAAGACCTATTTGTTTTTGCCACACAGGGGATGAGTTGACGAACCATGAAAAAACTTACCCAGTAAACAGTGATTTATTCTTGATCAGTCTTTAATTTAGTGTTTGTACCCTGTCTGCCGTCACCGGCACCGACACGCCATCCACCATTCGCCCCCTAGTCAACGATGGTCACAATCTGACAACATCTTCATTAGCTACCGATGGCAGAGTTGCTTACAACACGACCTGTGGAATGGAAGCACTTCTCACAGCTCCGACTCCGAAGGGGCATCAGTTAGATTGTGACACGCTATTTGACCCTACTCACCCGTCAATTTTTTTGAAATGTACTTAGTGAAAAGCTGGTATTTCCACCGCTTAAATAACATCAATCACTATTGGTAGATAATCGAAAGTCTTGCATTCTACTGGCTTTGTGAATTGTGACCTGACCTGTCATTTTGTGATAACGTGAATTTCTGCTGAGTAATTTCTCGTTCATGACACGTACAAGTCCATCCTTGCAAGGAGCGAACACGACGAATTCATACACAAGACGGGATGTCTTAATGTTTGCGTAAATAGCGATCGTGGGGCTCGGTACCCTCAATGCGCCTTAGAAAAGGAACGTGTTGTCATGGCAAATTCCCGCAAACAATTTAACCTCATTCACTCAATTGTTCGGAAACTTTGGAGGTGAACGAAATGATCTGCGAAACTGACAGTTCACCTATCCACAATCAGCGGCGACCTCTCGTACCCTAGGTCGGATACTTCAGCAAGTCAATTAGCTGGCTTTCAAAGTAGCTCATGGCTATTCCGCCATACTTCTCGTAGCTTGTCTTGACAGACCCATTTTCGAAGGTGGGGACTGGCGAGGAAACCCAAGCCTTAGTGAGTCACAGAGCACGGAACTCCGATGGTCATTTCGTGGCTCTATTTAATGGTGGAGGAATGGAAATGGTCACAAAACTAAGTTTTGTTCCCGAAGCTCCATTGTTCCGGGTAATTTCTCTCTTGATGGGCAGAACAGGTTGCTTTCTTCCGCGGTGCTGGCCTGATCTCGTTCAAGCTGCTTGGCCCTTCATCCACGGTAGAAAATACGTGTCTCAGGATCAAAGCGAAGAGAAGCAGGGTGGGTTTCGCATCCGTTGTAGATACACTGACCAAATGTTCACACTCCGACCGCTCTTAGACAGCCGGTAGGCCTTCCGTTAACCCAGTAATCAATGAGTTCCTAGATGCCGGCCCAGCCTCAGACTTGGTTTATAGGTTTGCTGACTAGTGAAGCTCCTGAAAAGCTTGACTCGGTCTTTTCGCCATCCATCAGTGGAGTAGAGTATGAAGAACTTATATTCCCATTTGCTTGGCAAAAAGCTTTTTCTGGTCACCTAGACGGTGGAGTTGACCTTGTCTAGGGGAACACAGTCTCCACTTGGAGTATGCCGAGGATATTGTCCTGTGATAGTCGGTTAGAAGTAGTCAATAGTTTCAAATTCTTCGAGAGTTTAACAAAAACTGGTTCAGGTTTCCGGGAGGAGATTACGTCACGAATTTCAAAAGTCAGAGCAGATTTCGTAAATCTACGACACATGAGGCACCGCTAAAACACTCGAATTCATCCTCAAGAGAACGATGTACAATGCCACAATTCGTAATGTTCTACTTCACGATCACAAAAATTGGCCTACACGCGTTGAAGTTGACAAGACGACTTTCTGTGTTCGACCGCCAATGTGTCCGAAACATTACTCGTGTCTGGTGGGATAATCGGATGATCATTGACGAGGTGCGTGGTCGTTTGTTGGGTGCAGACAGTTGTCCTCTGACTGAGATAATCTCTCTACGGTAACTCCGATGCCTTGAACACGAATTGCATATTTCTGTCCATCGTCTATCTTTTCATGCTCGTTTTGTACGAGCTGAGTCAAGCTGGAAAAGGCGACGCGGTGGTTAGGCTACAAATTGTTGTGAAGGTATGAAGAAGTTAGTTTCGGCTTTGGTTTCAGTTGGCGCTTCTTTTCCACCTAGTTTGGACCTGAGAGATGAAGATTGTTGTTGGTTGTTGGTGGTGCGAGAAATGGTTTGGACTCGGAGTGAATGTCGGGAGTATTGTGTGATCTGTTTGTCGAACTCATCACCCTTAAAAATAATCTGCAGACAACTAAAATCACAAAATGTGTATGGTAAA
Organism: Fasciolopsis buskii; assembly: GCA_008360955.1. NCBI lineage: Eukaryota > Metazoa > Platyhelminthes > Trematoda > Plagiorchiida > Fasciolidae > Fasciolopsis > Fasciolopsis buskii. The sequence goes on along the minus strand of LUCM01002122.1, from coordinate 61,780 downwards.
TCTACGAAATTGCAATTGGGTTGTTATTTTGATTGCCATTAATTTTCTCCGAGTTTGTCCCCCTTCTGCAGTTCCATTTACATGTTGTTGCTTTGGGAACTTATTTATTTTCAAGTCGGTGATATTGGTGTATATATGCTCAATGAGTTTTGGCATAATATCTCAGGCCGGGTTAATACTCATGAATAACTTTTATTACCGTTCGTCGTCTCCAGTGGAGTACAGTAAAGGTGCTCTATAACTCCGGTTCTTTACAACTTTGCCTTAAAGGATGTTGCGCAGAACCTTCTAACTGGTCTTTAAGACTATGGAAGCGAAGTCTTCTTGACGATGATATCTGAATGCTGGTCCATTTTGGATTGGTAAAACAAGACGCATTAGGTCGCCTGGTTTTGGGGTGTCCAGAAACGGTTTGTGCTTGCAATCCTCATAGCAAAAAGCACTTCCTCCAGACTGGCAGGACACCGTCACTCTAACCCTCATTCTTGGGGAAATTTTAGACGTATCCGGTAGTTTTATTCACCTCGGGAGCCTGATTAAAACTTTCTGAGAAAGAATAACATTTCAACATGCAAAACCCAATGCATCTTTCTCGAAAAAAGCAACAAATGTGGTGCGGCTGTGATATCCGACTTTGTTTCAAAGGTGTGTACAAAGCCACAGTTCGCAGTGCTCTTCTTTAGGATGGCTTTAATTGTCCACCCACCGGTTTTTCTGAGACAATGCTCGAGTTCGATATGAACGTGGAGTGAACAATGACTAAGACAGTGCTTGTGTGTGTTGGATGCGGATGTTCATTTTCTGACCGAGATAGTCACGGCCCATTACCTTTGTGTTATTTCTGCACTTGCTGAAAAAGGCTGGAAGCGATCTGGCGGTCTGACTATGATTTGACTTGGATGCATGAAAAAGCTACCTTCGAGTTTGGAGTCAGTCACTGTTGCCATACTTTCCGATTAGGGCACAAAAGATGGAGGTTGTTGTTAACTAGAGATACTGACAGATGTGGCTCAGAATCGTACTCAATGACTTGAATGTTACACAGCCTAGCTGCAAAACCCGCGCCTCAAGAAGGAACGAAAAGTAAGACAAAAACAGCCTACTTTACGTTCTAATCACTGTTTTCCATTTTTTGCATTCCCTCCGTGTAAAATTTAGTTTGCTTTTCGCATTTTTGCCGCGTTTGCTTTGAAGTCAGTGTAGTATACATATATAACTGTTCAATTGATGCAAACCATTCCAGGTTTGCAAAATTATTCCTTCTTGTGTAATCACAGTCTAAGGAATTAGCGAAATTTGAGGCCAATTGTAAACCCACAACCTTTTAACTATCCAACGGAAAAAGTAACGAATCCGGGAAATATCATTTTGAGATTCGGAGTCTAAGGAAGTGAACTGATGATTTAACATAGTGTATTCTAGTGGACCTCGTCAATTCAGAAGCTAACCGGTCTTTTTTCTGAACCAATCGATTCTGCTGACATAAATCATCTGGCGGTCATCCATAAAACTGAGTGGAAACCATTGACCAAGTTGTGTCACTTGCGGTTGGCTACCTAATTTCGGTTTTTTTTGTCTCAATCCAAGTGGCAGGATTTATTCCGTTCAAGTGATGTAACCATCAACATTTAATTGGTCAACAATCTGTCCATAGCTTCTCTGATAGCCTTCCTTATCTTCAATTATGGATATAACTTCCCTGGTTCTCATTTTATGTTCGTTAGGGCTGAAAGTATTTTGTCCATATCTGGACACATAAAAACGTCTACCGAATATTACACAATCCACCGCAATATAGGATAAATAAGCATAAACTTAGAAAAATTAAACAAAAGTTGAAGTGATCTACGTGCTCAGTGAGTTCTCGAAATTCTCATCCCAAAACGTTGCTAAATTATCCGTGCTGTATTTGATGAACTGACTTACAAAGGAATACCTTAAAAAATTGCAACTTATTTGTTCGAACTAATTCAAATCATCCACAGTGGCTCTCGAAACAAGCAGAATACCGGCGAACTGTGATGAAACGCGTTGTTGCTGGGGGAGAATATTCCGAACAGGAACAAGACCCAATCTGGTTACGTGGCAAAGGAGAGTGAGTAGTTATTTTCAATGTTTTGATTACCTATTCGCTAGTGAGTAGTCTTTTTTTGCTGGACGCAAACGTGGTTCGCACAATTCACGTTTCAGGTGGTAGGACTATTTAACTTCTTATAGAACAGATTAACACCGGTCTTCGGCCTTCATGAGATAAATATCATGTACATTCACAAGTGTATTCACTTTCTCAGGAGACAATACGCTGTTTGCAGCAGTGTCGTCGGTGGCACTGCTCTGCATCTTCTTTCTTAGGTTACCTTTCTCTTGATGTCTGACATTTGTTCAGGACAAAAGTTGCATCTTCGAAAATCTTCGGATTCTAAGGATATTTTGGCAAGAGTTCTGTTGAAAGGAAGTCAAAATCAATTTTCGTTGTACCCATCGAAACAAGTAAAAATTATTAGTGAAGAATAGCACAAAATTAAACTGTTGGGATTTCAGCTGAACCTGAAATTAAAAAAATCTGTGGTATGTATTTCACGGTTCGACCCAAGAAAGTGTCCAGTCAACGACGGGATAATTTCTGGTATCTGAATAATAGAAGATTTGAAAAAAGACCAGGATGTTCGTTGGTATTCGATAACATCGAGTTAAATTGTTACGATTGCAATAAAAATGGCTACTCATTTGTATATGTATATGTATATTGTAAGTAGTATCTGAGTGAGGGAACCCTGGGGCATTCTGTCCTCGTTCCTAAAGTTGATTCAGCCCAACTAACAAAGGATTCACCACGTGATGTCATCGCTCAATTCACCATTAAGAAACTATGGAAGCACAAAGCACTGTACAGCTGTTCCATCCTTGTTAGGAATCATCAGCAGTGCATATTCACCTCTCCCGAACTGGGACGCGAACCCGGTATGAACGAATTTGAGTCAAACCTCTTAACCATTACGCTACCGGGCGGGCTCTGAACGGTTTCTTGAACCTCACCGCATGATGATGTTGCACCTATCAGTCACTGATTTGCGCGGCCACGGGCCGCTAGAGCAGAGCGATCCTAACAGATGACTTCTGTGCAAGTAGCTTAAGTACGATGAAAGCTTTGGATATGAGGTACAGAGCTTGGCTACTTGGTATGTGTTAGTAGTAGGAGATAAAATGTTTTCATGAAATAATCCACCACTTGATATCATCGCCTAGCTCACCGTAGGCATGTGGTGAAGTACAGCAAACCTTTCAGAGCCTGCCTGGCTAAGGTATTCGACTCAGAATCGTTCGCCCCGGCTTCGTGTCCCAGTTCGGGCGCGGTGGATCTGGTAATTCCTGGCAAAGATGAAATAGCGGTGTACTGACTCCATGAATTTCAACGCAAACCGCGCGACGAATCAATTGGAAGATCAAATCGAAACTCTTCCTGCTGAACTCTATTAAAAGTAGCTGTAACACAATCAGATATTGGTATCTTGTTCTCCTCCTGCAAAGAAAGGGCAGTGTTATGTGCAGTAAAAGGTTAAATAATGCACTAGTTTTTCCTTTATTCACCAAAAAGTGCTCTGAGGATGATCAGATAGTGAGAAATACATGGAATTACTATGGTTCTGACAGCGACTCAAGGGTGCATTCCTGAAGCACGGCTACATCGAAAACCGGGAGTAACCAACTTATTTATCTTTTTAAAATGTAAACCTGTCACCAATTCTGGTGTTTTTAGTCTGATTGAAAATATGGAGAGAACGTGGAACCAGCAAATGCACAGAATACGTGCGTAACTGTTAACCACAATGGAGGGAATCAAATCCTTTGAGATCCTATCCAATTTCTAATCGCTTAGTGAAGAACTATTCACAATGCATCCAACAAAAAGGGTTCTGGACCTTCCCCTATAATTCTGTGCCGAGCACAGTAATCATATTAGGATTATATGCATCCAAAGTCAAACCATGTAATTTCTGTTCTCCAACGGTCACTAAGTATAAAGTTAGGAAAGAAAATAGAAAGAGACATATAGCAGAAAAGTCCTGCCACCTGGAATGGATATACGCATGAAGTGGGAATTTACCGCGATTTTCGAGGGACTCACCAACACTGTACAGTTGTCTCAATTTAGTCAGGAATCATCAGTTGTGCGTATTCGTCATGCCCGAACTGGGACGCACACCCAAGAGAACGTTTGTGAGCCATAAGTTAGTATACCCTCCGCTTCATACCATTCTTTATAAGTATCTATGAGAACGCGACTGTTCCCTACTTCGTCTGAATTCTCGACAAGCGGGAAAAGGTGTAGCCTGGTTTTCTACGCATTTTTTGTTCCAAAATTTTATGTCCATTTTTGATTAAAATGCGAATACCGGTGTACGCGTAAGTCCATACAAACAAAAATGCATGGGTAATGTATCTTCCCTAGCGGTGACCATGACAGCTTGATGAACGGAGTCTGTATCAGGTAAGTCGAAACTCCTTGTTTCGATTCCTGCCCGAGGTGCCGAATTTCGAACGGGGAAGGAAGGCTTGGTTCTTTTCATTTTCTGTAGTTCTTTGTGAAACCTAAAATGGATACACATATATGATAGTAAAACAGAATAATTCATCATCACTATGTGAAAGTCCGTTAACTCGGACGGGATTCGAATCCACACGTGATCAACCACCCTAAATCATGAGAATCTAGATCTCGCTTGGCGAGACGTGGCTAGAATCCAAACGGGATATTTCTCACCTCGGGTTATTGTCACGTGCATCGTTTGTTGAAGAAGTCTGCTCAAGCCCCCAGAATCAGAAGTAGCGTTACAGGTCTGAGGGTCGCGAGTTCGTTTTTAGAAGCAGCTGGACAATCAAAATTTTCCGTCCAGTTTTTTTGCAGCTGCTTATATGTTCGTTCCAGAAGGCGATTGTTTTGTTCTGGACTGAGAAAAACTGACATGGAGGAGGATTTAGGAACGTTTTGAAATGGTAAATACTTTTTGTGATATTCATATGGTGCAGTTATTGTATGACTGGTTAGCAATTCCCCATTCGGTTTCAGTTCCTTATTTCGTGCCGGTGATTACGAGGCAGCTGTGGTTGCTTACACACAAGCAATCTCTTTGAATCCGAAGTTGCATTCGTATCCTTTCGCCTACTGCGTCCACTTATAAGTGATTTTCAATTGCTTCGGCGATCGTATTTTTTTTTGCTAAGTAAACCGGAGTGCATTCCGATCGATATCAAATTATTGTGATCAGTGTAGCCATTAAGCGAGGGAACGTTGGTAAGTGTTTGACAATGACAGCAGCGTATGTTAGTAAACGATACAACGCAGTGGCCACAATGGATGCAACAAGTAATCCTAACTGCCTGAAACATGGGTCCACTAAGTATTAGGATTATGTTGGCTGACAGTATTCTTGGGTGGTGCATGTCCAGGCTGAATTCACCATGGTCTGGTAAATTCTCTCCACGTTTGTGTGTATGTGTATGCCCCTTGGGATCATGAGTGTGTTAGGCTGGCTGACTTTAGTCGTCTGACAAGTGGGTTCACGAGTGTTCCGCTGACGAATGGAGCACATGATGCTATCTTATATCTGCCGCTGAGGGCGACACAGTCCCCAATCGATGTGATTTGCAGACGCTCGTTGAATTTTGTTGAACAACGGTATTTAGGTATTATCATTCTTCTACTTGTAGTTGCTTCACCTATTACGGCCAGTAAGAATGCAACATAATGCTTTGGTTTCGGTTGCTACCTCACAGCACCATCTACTGAAAGGAGAAAAACAGAACGAGGAATAGTGAAAGACCGATTGCAAAATAATTTGAAGGAATATATAGAAGAGGAGGACTTTTGAATACAAGAACACTACTGACTGAGATTTAGAACCAAATTACCTATTGTTCCCGATGGTTACTTGTTTGGATCTCATGAATTCCTACCGGGTAGTCTAACTGGATCTATGCAGGCCAAACCGCTGTCAAAGGTACTCGCACCGGTCGAACCATCTGATTTAGGACCACCCAGTGATATCCAGTTGCTTAGCCAGTTAATTTTGTGTTTGTGATCAATTTCTCCTCCTCCAAGAACACATTTCAGCTATGAGCCAATCTAGTTTTGCACTGGTATTTTACACTTCAAAGAACCAAAAGGTATCCAAATCAAACCAGATCCACAGATATTCGCAACACACCTAGGAAGTCATTCAACACCACAACATCAGCTGCATATCCTAAAATCTGTCCTAACAAATACTTTGGCCATTATTCTTGCCTGGGGATAAAGATATGTCCATTATCACCTCAGTGATAAAGTTGAGCAGGTGTGAAGAAGAGCAACCTTGACTAATACAACTTTTTATGGTGAACCCGGGTGAAAATTCGCTATAAGCATGAACTCGGCTTTGGGTTTTCGAATACAAACGGCGGAAAAGTGAAATGAGTTTCACTGGCACGCTATGGAATGAGAGGCAGAGTCACAGAACTATGACAGACAGAACTAAAGGTGACTTTCAGAACAAGGATAACAGACACCCTGGTTTCACGAAACATGCGTCTATATTTTATGGCTAATGCAATCCTTATCCGTCATTGCTCCCTGTTGTTTACGAGGCTTCTGGTCGGCGGAAGTTTCTGGGATTTGCGCGTCTTTTTGTAAGTGACATCCGGGAAGACAGATTTGAAATCAAGAATATCCATTGTTTTTAAGGTCTGCACGACCTGGAGTCCTGTTTGGCAGTTCGCGCTAAGATTATGGCTTCATTGCTCTACTCCCAACGTTCGCTCCGATCATGCTCATTTAGTTTTGGTGATATTTTGGTTGAGAGCTTCGAGTGGAATGGAAGTTGACAATCATCAACTGGAATCAGCTATATCCGACAGGTGGTTTTTGTATTGGTACAGTCATAGAATAGTCCAAAACAAAAGAGAACGTTAAGCAAAGAATGATCTGATTTCACAGATGCAGAAAAAGTGATGGACAAATATCGACTGATTCAAGCCACCGGTGACCGACACCAATAGGATCAGTCTGAGTCAAATGTTGTGCGCCGACGTCATCTTTTATGGCAAAAGTTCGTACTCGAATGAAACAATCTCTTGCCGGAAAAAGCCTAAATGAGGCAGTGACCTTTGCCCGTGCTATCGGCTGGGACAAAAAGTGGTTAGGTTTTGGTGTCAGAATCACCAGAAATGGCCACAACGTTTGCCGAATGCACACTTCGGATTAATCGAGGTAAGCCTTGACAGGACTCGTCTTTGGCTTCAACAGAGATGAAATCAGTAGCGCATAAACAGATACGATGATTGGACAACGGCGCTCTAGTTTACTAACAATGACACGCACAAAACCGTGCGACGAAATTTGACGAACAAACGACCGTTATTTGGGATCCGGTCTAGAAATGAATCCTCGGTTAACACGCTCAGAGAGACCCAAAATCCGATCTGACCCCGCGAGCTGGAAGTCAGAGCATCTGACAGGCGAGCAATGGAGCGAGAAAACGATGTTGTATCTGGATTACGATAGTGCTTACGGAAATGAGACAGCACAAGTCTATCTTATAAGATTCAAGAGTTCTATTTAGGACAGCTTTTGCTCTATCTGGTTGAGCGTGCGGGCACTGAAGGAAACGAAGTGAACTGAACACTTTTAATTATGTGCTGCTTCCAATATTTTCCCTTACTTGCAGTACTAATGCCATCAGATACACCTATCTAGCGACAATTTTTCTTGGCATCATGCGTAATTGGAAAGAATTCATACCGCAGTAGGGGGGCTTTCTCTGGTAACCCTAGCCGGACTCCTTGACCCAAAAGTCTGGTCCACATGGAGGTATGGCGTTAAACCAGCACCGGAGTTCTGAGCAGAAGCGGATTTATTACCATTCAGCCTGCTTCAAGTCAAGGCCAGTGTGACTCCTGTGCAACGATCGATAAAGTACACGTTTCTTATGAATGTTGAGAGATGAGACCGCAACTCGTGGATGAAGCTAATGGTATTACCAGTTCGCAGGAAATCAGACAGCTTCAAGATATATGTCTGAACAAAACATCGAACCATACATACTCTTCGAAGGGATAAAGCTAGTTACATAATCTTCACTTACGAAGTCATTTTTTCCCCACAACAGATGCGCTCAGTGGAGTGCTTAGAAAGGCCCATTTCACTGACTATCACTGGATCGAAATAGCGTTTGCACAAATGAGAAAATTTATCTTACCGGAGGGAGATAATGTCCTCAAGAAGGTCTGTTCTGTGATACAGAGCATCTGGTGATGAGTTGTAGTCAGTCACGGTCTTGCTTTTCACGTGCTCTTGCGAACTCGCCAACCATGAAACTATGTTTCTGACCCCATCCTTAAAGAGATCATCGGTTTCTTTTCACTACGAACCCAATGTATCGTAGTGTTCGAGATCAATATACACCGGGTGCAGTTCCGCGAGGCTCACGGTAACCCCATGAAATATCTACTCCCAAGCAGATATATGTGTATCTTAATTCACATGTCCGCAAAATAGTTAGCACTCTGTGAACCGTGAAAAAAACGATTAAGAAACTGATGGTAACATTGCACCAAGGTTCTGCCTGGCCAGATTCACTTCTGAGACACGAGATAGACGAACGTTACTCTTGGTTAGAAAGTTCAAGCTACACAGATCAAATATAATCCAGTGTAGCGAACTTTTAGCTAGTCCAAGCGGTTTCCAATTGCAGAAATTAATACAAATTTGATTTGAAGAAATAGTTTGGCATGTATTGGTAAGCTGTTAGCACCGAGGAAGAGGCAATTCATCAGCCATCGTGAATATGTCCTTCGAACAGAACAGGACGGTCAAACAGTGACTTTAAAGGCAAGTAAGTAATCCAATAACCTTCAGACAGTGATCTTGTGCACAATCCTTAATCCAATTTAATTCTATCTACCAACTTAGTGCCTATTCAAATCGAGCAGGATGTCACCTAAAGCTAGGTAATTATTTCAAAGCCCTGGAAGACAGTTCGACTGTCTTGGACTTGTGTGTGCCGGCGGTTCCGCAGAATCTCCGATCTCGTGTGCGAGCTCATGTACGCAGAGGTGCAGCATTCTGTCATCTTCAAATGTATCAAGAAGGTGAGTCCGACTATAATTTCGCATGATACCTTGTTTTTTAAGTGCTCAATTTGATTGTTTTTTGAATGTCATTTCGCCCAATTCACAAGCGTAAGTGCGGCCAATTATTAAACACTGTCTAGAGTTTTCTAACGCAGAAAAGGGAAATGAATTTCGCTCGTTTATATCTCCAGGCCGCTATCACCCGTTCCAATTGACCTCGCTAAGAAAATTCAAGTTGAATAGGCACAAAAATTCGTTTATTAGTCAAAATAAGTTCGTCTACATTGTTTTTCTATGACTAACACTCGCTGATCAATTATTCTGCTGATTAATTTGGCATCAAACGTTCCAGATTATCTCACAAATACACAAAATAAATTGGAAAATGACATGAAATAAATAGGTATGGTCAAAATGCAAAAAGTTCGCATCACGTTCATAGGAGTAGCAATCGTATGCAGTTGGGGGCAGAAAGACCACAATATTTTCCGTAGTCCCACTCTGTTAAGTGGGATTTCGCCCGTCTGGTCAGTATTTCGGTGAAACAAATTGCTGGAATCGTTGCGCAGAATTTCCTCGCAGTCCGTATCAGTTACCATGAAAAAGCATGTTATCCGGACAAAATGCGACAGCCATAAAGCATTAGCATGGGCATCTCAATCAGACAGAAAGTCAAAAGAGCCCGACAATTATCGGGTGTCAAAATTTTCTACCTACTTGTTTCACACAATGTGTTAGAGGATTCCCTATACAGAAGTAAATGGTTTGCGGGAAAAAATCGCCAACAAATAGGGATAACTGAAAACGTGAGGAGCGTATCGAAAAATCGATGCGCCATGTATTGATTTTTAATTGTGAATGATGTAATGTTAATAACACACCGTTGTTGTTAGATGTAATGCGCCAATGTTTCGACTACCGTGGGTAGTCTTTCTCAAGGCAAAGTAGTCGAGACGTTGGCGCATTACATCTACCAACAACGCTGTGTTATCAGCATTATATCATTCACAATTTACTGAAAACGTATTTGTATTGTAGGGTATTTGATGAGGTTCATAGCAGATATTGTGTTGTGATTCAAAATGTGAATGAGCACACAGTTATGAAATCATTTCAAGTAAATTAGAAAAACCAGTTTATGGAAAATGCTCTCGGTAGCGTTTATCTCCGACTTAACAAAGATAGGTCCCGTGGCAGAAACCGAAATAGAAAGCATGATACGAACCCAGAATAAAAGGTTAGATAAAAGCATGATGACAAATGAAATTAAAATAGTCACGAGAAACAAAATTACACGATTGCGAGATTTTTATTCGATATGTCCGCCCTAGTCAATTGGTTTCTTGTGCGGCTTGAAACGTGACAGTGGATTTTTTTGAGGATCGTAGTCGCATGTTGTGAATTGTGCTGAATATGAACGGTTCAAGTGGCCACATTGCTACCGCATTTCGTACACACTTCTCTGCGCCAGTCCAATTGAAACTCTGCATGACTCATTCATCTCGTCATTCAAATCTGAGGCTGATCAGGTGTCTACTTTGCATACTAGCATCACTCATGTGATATAATTCAAACCATTGTATTCATTACCAAATCAGATATACCTTGAATGGTCCGCGTCGTATGGGAAAGAAACAATATCGCAACAACCGGTGTACAGTTGGGTTACAGAAGGATAACAGGGGAGGGGTACTTTATTCACAAATAAAAAATCGATCATAAGTTTATTGATTGGGCCAACTAGTGTGTCGTGAGTTGTAGTTACCTTAGGTACCCTGGGCAATGGCTTTCTCATTACGTCCATGTTGGAAGCATGCAGTAAAAATGAACACTTCAACTTGACCTGTAATCCCATCAACTGGTCATCGTAACGAATTGGGCCGATTAAGTAGGCGACTGAGAAAGAGCAAGATTCAGTGCCATTACAGGGTTAGTTGTCATTACGAGAAGCAATGTGTAAACTCGTTTGGTCACATAATTTACTTGAAACCGACACGGCCCAGCTAAAAAGTCATTGGACAGTGACAACACTGTTCAACGAATGATGAGCGGACACCGAACATGTTGGATCCTTAGGCGTAGTAATCTGCAAATTCAAAAATTACTAAGGAGACCTATAAAACCGAATAATTAGACGAACAGAGTGTTGAGAAACTTACCTTTTCATGTGCGATAAACCGGGCGGAATCAGAATGCAAAATAATCCTGGCACCGGACAACTTGCCAATAAAGTGGGTGCAAATGGTTTTTATTTTCTGATTCACTCTGAACTTCTGTGGACGTGCTGAATGGTCGATAATTGGGGACATATATGTGAAATTTGAGATTCACAAAAATTATGTAGCCTGAAAATATGGAAATGTCCTCAGTGTTGAGAAGGAACTCAGTTAATGAACTTTCTCCGAACTTTGGATCTAAGGTGTACAAAAAGCGCTAGACGAAACAGAGAATCCGTTCATTCTTCACCTTAAAAGTCAACCGCGATGGCAGTTTTGACGCCATAAAATTGTAGCAAATCACGAAGCATATCGGGTGGGCGGAAGGGCATATTACCAGCCACGGAATAAGGTTTTCTTGACAGTCATAATAAGGCTCATCTGGTCCAGGTTCAATATAATGCGTCTGCGAAAAGAGCAGACACAATTCGGAAAGCTTAATCAATTATCTGTTACATTTTCTGATAATCTATTGTTTCCAACTAATCTACTTCGTTTCCCAACAGGTCTCGTGGAATACAAGGCAGCTCAACGTCTCGATCCAACTGATTTGTCCATAGCACTTGATGTGAGCAACGTGGAGGAATATTTGATGCTGAAATCCAATGTTCGTAAAGAAGAATGAGGATAATTTGTGTGCATAAAAATGACAGCGGCAATGACAATAAAAGATATAATAACGAATATGAAGATGTCCACAATCCGTTATTTGAGATACGGCTACTTTTTGGAGGATAACCGATTATGCGAGAAACAATCACACACAGCAAATCGAACACGGAAGTGTTGAAAACCACAATAAATGTGCCGGAGCAGAATGACTTATCTCCTGATTGTATAAGGTGACTTGAGAAAATTTACTTCATACTTGGACCAATCATTTTCTGACGACAGCAGAGATGTTTTTCATAAAATTCCTTTTAAATGGCAAAGCATCCAGTTTGAGCAGAAGTAATAGTGCAATAAAGTATGAACAGGTGACGTGTGAACTGATGTAAGTAGCATGCAGTACCTCAAGACAGATGGAATTTAACGTGATATTTCCGGCAGGAAAATGAACACAACACAAGGTGACAGCCAGATGGGAAGAGTAAAAACTACATGACAAGTTTGAATGCATGTGAAAGAACTGGATCTGGCCGAAGAAGACAGAAACGTGATAGCTCAAAAAGACACCTGGAAGTGAAGCGGCCGATTCGAGGTCAATAAGAAGTATCGAGTGCATGAACACAATTTGCATTCCATTCCCTTAGCGTTCCCATCACCACCTAATTATTTTGATGCCTCGTCTGCATGCATTGATTTTGCCGAGTACCTCCCTCCATTCGCGAGCCCATGAATGGTCGTGACGAGCGCAGGTCAGCCTAGCCCACTTGTTGACCAGGCGAAAATTGAGGTCTTCGTATGTAAAATCCGACCAAATATTGAAATATTCAAGTATCTCAAATTCAATTGGGCAATATTGAGTCGCAACCCGATGACGCAACCCGATTGAGCCGGGAGTTTCGTTGTGGAGTCTGTGTACTGCAAGCGAGCAAAAGTACGCGTCTGCACATGTTCACGCTGGCATGAGAGATTAAGGACTTTCGTTGTTTCGTACCATTCCAAGATTGAATTCAGAAAAAATAGCATTGAAATGAGAAACTGTGAAGTGAATGTGAGAAATTGTAAGTTTAGTTTGAAGACGAATATTCGCGGTTAATCTCGTTCGCCCCTGGTGGATCTGATTGGCGAGTTAACCACAACAGTCACCAGCCTACGTTGGTTACCCGTACTTGGCATTCCGTGCAGCTTAGTCGCCTTCCACAAGTTCTCGAACTACAGGGTACCACACTACTTTGACGTCCATTTACTAGCGTGCATGGTGCCCGACCGAGATCTGTTCTAGTTCTTTTGACAAGGATTGTAAGAATACAAGTGAATAGCCAGGGGCTGGTGACTAATGTGTTTGCATGGCCAATCAGATCCACCGGGGGCTAGCGAGACTTACCAAAACTGCGCGTCCTCAAATTAAACTTTCGATTTCTCACATTCACTTTACAGTTTCTCATTCCAATGGTTTTTTTCTGAATTCAACCTTGACACGGCATAGTTCCAGGTGATTTCCCTTCTCACGGCGCATCCAGTATGCCTACGACGAGTTGCGCGCTGCACAAACGTACATTCTCATTCATGGGTGGGATTCATTCCACTCACGAACATGACCGCTTGGCAAGTTGATACAGAAATATATACGCGTACTGACATGTAAGCACGACACGGCAGTCTGGCTCACAACTGATTCGAGTTGTTGCACAACGAATCTGCACATTCAGTGTCCCACGCAAGATTTTTTTCCTCCTCACGGCTTTTAAATAACCGTCGGATGCTTTTTTTGAATTTCAGTGTGCGAGAATATAATCCAATTTTGAGTAGTTACAAACATCGAATCTCTATGGCAATCCACGCGCAATGCTTGAACTTCATAACGATCTCTTTTACCATGATGTAAGTGATGACTTTGGTTGGGAATAGTTTGGAGGCAGATCTATCAAACCAAAATCGCTGGGTTTTCTACGTATTCTTGATGTGGCGAAAAATGTGTTCCTCTTCCAATGACACTCAGTGGAAATTCAGTAAGGGTAATAGTGCGCAATAACAATATAAAAGGGACAAATTAATTCTCCTAGATTTTCTAACCGATATCAACTAATAAACCCATGGTTCCGTATATCGGGGGGTAAGGTTGGACTTCGGCAGCCGAAGAATTCCATTCACATACTCTGCCTCCAATAGTAATTCAAACGAAAGCTAAGGCAAAGACAAAAGCGAATGCTCGCCGCCATCCCCCAGGTTAACTGGTCTCAGGTAATCTGTACGGGTGATGGCTCAACCCTGATTCCCATCCCACCACGGAGCGGCGTACGAAGCGTTACCAACATTTGTGGAAAAGTGGTGTACCGGGGACCCAGGACGTTTAGCCTCAGCCGAAGGGCTTGCATACTGACCAATCAGTCGTCGGTCCTCGGTGGATTACGTGCCACTAAGATCGCCCTACTGCCTTGTGGGTCAGATCTTTTGGTCAAAGGTCCCTTAAGTCAACTCGCTACTTCGGTTTGGGCAACCGTGTAGGACCCAGCCAACAGATGAACCACGGATCCCGATGGATACCTCACAGAGTAGAAGATAAAGAAACCATGATGTATGGTGAACTCGGCACATTGTTTTTTCTTTCCTCTTTATCGCTCATTGTTTTCACCCTTTGACGATGACACACTATCTGTATTCTGATCTGCCGGGCAAAAAAAGATAATGATTATACAAATCTGAAACCCATGACTTGATGATCCACAGGAATCACTCGGCTCAACAGCCAAAACGTGAATACAACCTTTGTCATTATCATTGTCGTCCTCCCACACTGCCATATCATTCGTTGACTCCCACGTGGCTTTTTCTATTCCGTGGAGAAGAACGGAAAACAAGATGCGGTATGATAGAGGTAGGTATATTTGCTTTACAAATTACACAAAAGAGAGGGAGGAAAACTAAAGTGTAAGCGCATCTGTGTCAATAAGCAAATCCAGTGCTGCTAGTAAACTGAATACGGAAGATACATACATTTTCCCCGCATCAAACTGTAAGAAGGGAACAATTTAACCAGTTCATGAGCGGTGCTGCTTCTCCGTATGTGCGCGTGTGTAAGTGAGCGAACGAAAACAAGCATTCGTGATGACGGGGAAGGATATGGTATTCCGAATATACCTATAGATACGGAACGGGTCACGCAGACAACCACTCGGTCGATCGATTATCCACGGTCCACAGGATGTACGAGTAGTAGTTGTGATGTGAGAAGCAGAGATCACCGACCGATGCGATTAAGATGAGAAAATGACATGCAGTCAAACTTGAACTGATCGATCGATCAGCAAAACGAATGGAGATATGCAATACTGTGTGTGTGTGTTTGGAGAAGGGAATATGAACAACGTTCTGCGTGAATCAACAATGTAAGTTGTGTGTTTGGGCATACGAATGAGATCATAAATTATCAGGAAGGACGTTGAATGCAATTTTAACTCAGACCAAATGTGATGAGCTCTATACACGCCAGTATGAGAACGGAAAATAAGAAAAACTGAGGTGATTGAGATAACTATAAGAGATAAATGTGACTTTGGATGGAAGGAAAAATTGATCAGTATGAAAGAGGTTGCTTATTTTACCTTCACATCAACTCGTCAAATCAGGAACTATTTCAAACAATGACCATCCAGTGAAAAAAAGTTTAGAAACTCTACACAAATACAAGTGGTCAGCTGTCATGTGCATCAGTTTGTCCGACTGCCTGATTTTGCTGTCGCAATCCAGGATCTGCGGGGCCGGGCCGATCAGGAGCATCAATTTCGTTCAGACTAAGTGAGCGGACCAACGGGGAAGTCAATTCACCTTCACCTCCGTCGTCTTCCTCTTCCTCTCCCTCGCCGTCAGATCGGGTTTCCGGAGCCGGCTCGGGCAAACATGGGGACTGATCTGGTACGACAGCCGAGGTGACGGACAAAGACAAAACAGTAGAGAGTGGATCGTCGACCACGTGCGTAGTGTCTGCGGCTTGGACAACATAAGGGACTGTTGCCACATTCAGGGGCTGATCAGGTTGAACCAAGCAGCAACCGGAAACATTCGATGGTGCAGGTCGGTGCCCACAATCCGAATCTGGATCCTCGATTACCGTATTCGGGATTGGTGGACCAGAATCTGAAAGAGTAGATGTGATGGTTGCCACGTTCGACCTGTTGGATACCCGAAGTCCGGCCTCGTACTGGGCTGGAGAAGAAACATGATCGGGTGCTTCGCTTGCGCTCGGAGGTGATTCATCCGGAACAATGTTGGAACCGTCCTGCGAACGAACAGGTAAGAAAAAAACCACATGATATCGATAGCATTGGCTATTGATAAGGCTCCATTGAATCAGTGTTAAGAGCAAGACCAACGAAACAATCACGAACTGAGGAAAAACAAACTTGTGGAAAGTATTATTTGACAAAACAGTTCGCCGACTGTCAGTAACCGGCAAAAGCACCAAAATGCATAGTGTTCACCCAAAAAGAGATTCTGTCAAGGCTCCTACAGTTGGAAGGCAATATTGTTGGCCGGAATGTGCATATGAACACCAGTCCACGGTAATGTGTAGGCTCAACAAAAAGAAGGCAGGCAGTCCAGATTAAAGAGCTACAGTCATTCCATCCTAACCAAACCAATTCGACGATTTCAACCTTGTCTGATAAAACGAACAACAACAACAACAGCACGCGCGCACACCCTCGACGAGCGTGCATGGAGTCCCGTTTGACGTTTGTTCTGTCATTTTTCCGTCACCTGGTACATCGGACCAATTTCAAACCACAAAATGCACAAAGAGAAGAATATGGAACTTTCATGGACTACCGAAAGTTTGTAGACCGGAGGTGCCACTCATACCAACTGTCTCATTAGCAATAGCTTCAAACTATCGACCGACCAAGTACACCATACGATCAAGACGACACGAGTTATATCACATCTCAAGTTAGACACAAACGAAACTATGATCTCATTCACCTCACATCACGGTTCACAAATATTCGAAGATTAGTGGAAAAGGATTTAAATTACGTGGACAAAACAGCAAATTCTACGGATGATATTGTAAGACTAGTTGATCTATACATGGGAGGATACCTAGGATGATGAAACAACATGGAATTGCTACGCGCAGACAACTAACACAACTGTGAAACCACTCGAATCAAAATCATTCAAAACACCGCCTACAGATACAAATCGAGCACACCGATTACACGTTCGCCGTGCTAGAGGATGCAAAAAATGGGTCAATCGGATCAACGTATGAATATGCCAGTACAAGGCATGGACCTTCAGCCGGGAAGAAAATGACTTGGAGCTATCGTTAGCATCAAACTACCGCAAGGAAACGCAGAGCCAATCGATTAAAACAACCAACAACGACACGCCCAACTTTGCAAGCAAGTAGCCCACTTGACATGTGGCAGCAAACAATTTCTAATGAGATGAGGAGAATATAGGCTGTTCAAGTTATTTGGAGTCAATGGATACCCAAAATCCTTCACTATTGGGTTGGGAGAAGAGGTGAAATATTAATAAAACTAAATCAATGAATATTTTGTGGTAGACTTGAGTCCGCATATCGGTTCGAATACGGTCCAGGTTGAGTAATTTTCCCAATTAGACCAATCACACCCCAATCAACGATCACATTGTTCTCTGCACATGTGGAGTATGAAAAAACGATCTAAGGAATCCTACGGTTCTGCAATATAAAGATCATTAACTACCGGATCGGCTCACTGATACCCGTTCTATTCAAAGAAGGCAAACGGTGACCCGCGAAAGCGACCGGGTGTAGCTAACATCATCCTATACCTTGGGTGTGTCAAACAATCCATCCGCGGACCACGCGCATAAACGATCTAGTTCTACGACAAGCTGGTACGGATTCGCAGGTATGGAACAATTATGAAACAATAGGTGCTTAAGTCAGAACCGACTGTACAAAGATGGTCGCCCGCGCAAATAAGAATGAGAAGCACTTGATTCTCTAGGGACACCACGGACAATTCTGCCAATTGACATCCACGCGGATAGTCGTCACGTTGCCTTGACAAGATGCGATGAAGGAGGAGATGGACATAAGGAGAACGCACCGAAACATTTGGCAGCTAGTTCTAGCATTTGAGGCACGAGTGGAGTGGACGGTGCAAGCCCCATTGCAATCAGGATCAACCGGATGGGAAACGGGAAGTAGCAACTTGAAGTGGCATAGAACCACACGAGGATCCAACAGGTCAGGTAAGATAACTAGTCGGGAGATAACGAATTGCTATCTAACATCAAAGATACCGGCGGGCCTAGGATTTGAACCCCTGACCTGTTTGGAGTGACAGACATTTGATCTATTTGACCATCACCTCCTCGGATTCGGACGTTACGAGGCACCGTGTACGTTACCCGAAAATTGCACACTCCGATCAGTGGTAGCGGACACCACAAAATAACATTCATTTTTACCACTGAAAGCAACTTTCTCGGAGTTAACCAATGAGTTGGGATAAAACCATGTAGCCCGAAACCAGCTCCGGCAAAAGAATACACACCAACATGGAGTTTCTCTCTGTTCTTCGTTTTCGCGTGCTTCAGATAGTGTCAAGATGCTCTAGGTAGACTCATATTTTACTGCATTTTGCATAGATCATCGGCCATTGGAATCATTAACGAATAATTAAAACAGTGAGCGAGAAAGAGAAAAAAGATCTGCACAGTTTACTACACATGGTAGTTCTTACAATCTTTATCTCCCCGTAATCGGAATACACGACCCTTCTATGGGCTACATACAATCCGGTCGCCCAAACCGAAGTAGTGAGTTGACTTAGGGGACCATTGACCCACAAGGCAGTAGGGCGATCTGAGAGTCACGTATTCCACTGAGGACCCGTGACTGATTGCTCAATATATAAGCCCTTCGGATGAAGCTAAACATAATGGATGCAAAGTATACCCTTCAGCCACAAATGTCGGTGTCGTGTTTCGCACGCCACTCGTCGTTAATATGGAACCAGGGTAAACCCATCTCCCGCACACCAGTCAACCAGGTGCAGAGCTCCGTACCTTTGCCCTCGTTCTTGCTCTTTGGCGAAAAGAACTTCGTCACGAGACGGCAGTGTGTAGGACTTCCTAAGCAGAAGCTATTTGAGACGTAAGTCATTTGAGAGCACTTCGAGAAGCGTTTGGGGCGAGTAGCCGACTGGGAACCTGAGACACTCACTGGGCATGCTGGGGCATTGGAAGGATTCGGTTAAATCAAGTTAACACATTACCATTAATAAATTGAAGAGATGGTCACAGAACGATACTGTGATTCCTTGAGGGTGGCAGACGGACGGTAAGGCAACTAGTTTTATTTCCCAGTATAAGAATTTGTGAGTTCATGGCAATCGTCATGCACCCATTGACAAACTGATGAACATAGCTGGAAAGATCGACGGCGAGCAAGTTGACTCGTGTTGCACGTAACGTTGGAAGTTATAAGTTTGTTCGGTATTTTTTGATTGGCTGTTCTCCATTACGATGGTTCACCACGAGGCCCAACTGTGCCTCCTGCGGCGCGTCTCCCTGTTGTAACTAACAGAACGGTCAACATATCGGCGATCGACCGTGAATAAGGTAAAAGTAATGCTCATACAATAGGCCGCCGCGGCCAAGCGGCATAAGCATCCGCCTAGGGCACTGTGAAGTGTGGAGCGTGTTCGCGAGAAAGTAGGGTAGCAGCCTTTTGCCTCTTTCACAAATGCGGTAATCCAGAAGACACCGACTCCGATGGAAACCAGGGGAGCATTAAACCTCTAGTGTTAAATAATCGAAAGGCGTATAGGCTGAAATAGTGACCATCTACTACCAGGAAGCTGGAAGCGCTCTGCTTCACTCGCCTGCGTGGTACCTCATTTCTGATCGAAGATTCGGGGAGGGGCCCTTTAAGGTAGGAATTTACTTCGGTATATACATACATATATGTATATATCATGGAATAATCCACAGATTTCCCTCATTATGCCTGTTCACGGATTGAAACAAGACCGGTTAAACATGGGTTACCTTGGTTGTCTAGGTAGATACGTCTGGACATGGAGAATAAAATCCTACCGGAGCATGAAATGTTTATAAACGTTTCGTAAAGATATTAGGATTTATCTGAAGTTGAGGTCATAGACGATAACAACCTCACTTGTCCAACGGAAACACTTATTTTATCTAGCGTTCTAATCACAATTACGCCTGCACTCATAGGCTGAAGATAAATATTTGTTAATTGAGGTGTTTTGCTTCAACTGGGATCCAACGATCACCGTTGATCACGAACAGGGAAATTTTCGAGCAGCTAAGGTCTTGGTTTACATCAAAGCTGACTTCGCGTCAAGATCATTTAACTGCACTGTGTTAATCCTTTACGTTGTTATCGTGACAGCGATGGAGCGAATAAAAGACAGTAAGATCTTTTAATACTACAAGGTGAAGGATAATGAGCTGAGTAAAAACATTGATCAATTCAAAACTTTGTAGTTAAATTCTTTCACTTTTTGAACTAAACAAACTCCCCATTTCCATAATTCTAAAGGAATAAGCCATGCAAACAAGATATCTTCCATTAAGGAAATCAATCACATCCGAAAACGACCGCAAAATTGTATTTAATCATGTCAAAACTTATTTTCTCTGATCCTGATGCAGACAATTACCCATATTTCATATACCATTGTCCAGATAGAGTGTCAGCAAATACGGAGTGTGGATTAGTCGCATAATAATACAAAAACCATAATTATCATGCGCACTGGCAGAAAATACTGAGCGCCCCGGTCTGGCGACCCGGTAATTTAGTCATTGGCTTCATGGCATGTGATAATCTGAAGAATATTTGCGAAATGAACTTTTCTAGAAGGAAATTTTCCGAAAAATTCATTCCGCTTCCTTATTCTCGTCCACGTTGTTCACGTTTACGCGAATGCAAGAGAATACAATACGGATGGAAGAAATCTCGTCATTGTGATGATAGAGTTATTCTCTTAAGTTCCAAAAAACAGACAATGTAAGGAAACGATAGTGCTTTCGAAAGTATATCCGAGTTTGACTCTACCGGAACTTGGCAAACATGTTACCTTGAGTTGAGTGGTATTCTTTTAATGTGATGTTAATCGGATGAAAACACACTGCGGTCGAAGGTATGCTTGATATAAAGACATACAACGCTTGAATCTTGATCCTATCCAAAATTTTCATGGCCTAGAATTCTTGAATGATGGTGGCCGTTTGTATTCCTAACAATACACGGGTCAAATTGTTATAAAGTACTCTCGCTATTCTTCCTAGCGGGTTTGTTTTGCGTCATGGTTGAGATATATCTAAGGTGGCTAAGATGGGATACAGGCTAAATTTCTAGCCTATTTGCTCACCAGATAACTTCAAATCTTACAGCCTATTATCAGGAAGATTCGCCAGTTCTCGCTGAAAGAAATGCAAATTCAAATATTTGGTTTTTTATGGTGTTGTCCTACTGGAGCGGAAAATGTTCCTATGACGCTTGCTGCATAAGTTTCAAAAAGACTGTGCATGTATGAGCAGAATCAACCAAGAGAAACTGATTGCAAAAGAAAAACATAAGTAGTCAGCAAGTGCACACATCTCACCTCTGGCTGCTCCACTAGCGGATGAAGAAGACGTGAAATGGCACATTCAGAGTCCCCACTGGAGTTGACGCCCTGTCCACAAACCTTTCGAGAATCATCCGTATTGAATCGAGGAGAGCAATGCGAATCAGCCGAAGATAACGGATTCAGATTTGGTTTTATTCGCGATCGAACTCCTGATGTTTCCGATGCGCCAGTTACTGAGCCCATTCCACTGACTGGAACGGAACGGAAAGCTGACCTCGGACCCAACCGCAATTGGCAGACAGCACTGGAGGAAACTGCATCTTGGGTTCCAGATATAGATGTAGACAAGCAAGAAGACGAAGTCGAATAAGGTCGTGGTAGCGGATGGTTTCTTGATTGATTTGAGGTAGCATTCGCCCCAGGGCAGGACGACAACGAGGAGGACGAAGAGACCATGGAAATCTCGACCATATTATCATCGTTAACTAGTCGATGTTTAGCCAACACTCTGTTGTTGGTATCTAGTTCGTTTACCCTAGGTATCAATGGCTCTGGGACTGAAATTTCCTGTTCTTCAGTATTTTCAAATTCGCCATCGGACGCTGATGACGAAGACGCGGACGAAAATGCAGGAGCATCGGAAAACGGAACGTGATCTCCATCTGCAAGGATAGGATCATCCAGATATACACAGTGAAATAATGAATCCACTCTATTCGCCTCAAATGTCTCGTTTGCATAAGCTCCATGCGCATCCTCGAGTCCATCGCCATCTTCTTCCTCTCCTCCGTTTCCTTCATTATCCTCTAAATTCAGGCCATCTAGGGTCCGAAAACCGGGGTCCACACCAAGTATGTCCGAATTGCTACTAGATATGGCCGGTTGCTCATGAATTACTGGAGGATCCGCAGTTTCCCGATCACAGTTAGGACCAAGAATGTCACCAGCCCTACAACTACCGGCCCCCTCTAACCATAAACGATAGTCATTGGTGATCAGAAAATCTAGACCTTCAGCAGATCGAAATAATTCGTTGACCGGATGAGGTTGAGATGAAGACGAAGAAGAAGAAAACCCAGTTTCCGGAGCCGAGTGGTACATAACTCTAGAAAAGCAAGGCGGACTGCTGTTATGATCCCATCGTAACACGGGACGTGAACCGGAATGTGAAACCAAACGCCGCACGGAGTATAGCTGACCGCAGTAGGCAGCAGAAGTAGAACTGGTTGTGGGGTTTTCACAAACCTCCACATTCGAACCGGATGCCAGTCGGATAAAGCTGCCCGGACGATGAGCAGCTGAAGTAGAATCGACTTCAACACAGTCTCCGTCTAGTTCGATTCCGATGCACGGAGCAGTCAGTTCATTTGGTGGTGATAGCAATGTATGCTGACTGAAACGTGATGCACCAGAAGACTGGTCGTGAGGGGCATCCGGCGCACAACCATTGCCAGATAGTTGCATGTGATTGTCTTGTGAATCAGACGAACGTGGAGGAGGATCAAACCTCAAATTACCTGAATTACTAGCACCCGGAGTAGTTGATGAAGACGCAATGCCGGTGACAGAAACTGTCTGTCGGTCTGGTCGAGGATATTGTGAGGAATGAACTCCGGAGGTCGGTAAACGCTGCCGAGAAGCAAGACAACCAGGAGCAGGCAACTGCGAAGCCTGCATCGCATTACTGTGATGACGCATAGGAAGATGTGGATGCATACGCAGGGAGGAAGAACTCGTAGTCGCATTTAGGCTGGCATCATCACGAGACAGGGCAGGGCTAACAGCAAGTGCAGAAGAAGGCAAACCACTGGCGGTAGTGTGAGTCAAAGTCGTCAAAACGCGTGAATCAGTCATTTGCCCGGTGAACACAGCATGGGTTTCTGGATTTGGGCGCAACACGTTAGACGAGATCTCCCGAAGATGTGTCGGTATGGGAAGCATGGGAATGCGATAATTACTGATAGCAGTGGCATCTCCAGAGGGCCGGCTGCTTCCAGGTGGGCCAACGTGAGTGGTGTGTAGAGCGCCATTGGCTCCAGAGGACGACGGTAGAGCTGGAGTGGCATTGCCGTGCAGTCCGGAAACGGAGGAGGAAGCTACCCGACTGTTGGATGAAGTACTGGGAGAATTGAACGGTTCCGCACAAGATAAGAACCGCACAACACACATACCCGTGTCGCAACGTTCGTGATTCATGCGGCTATCTTCGTGAAGCCACCAGACGTTCTCGATTGGGTCGTATGATTCAATTGTGTCCAACAAGCGACTTCCGTTATAACTGGCAAACATAAAAAAGTGAATGAGTGGAGGCAAAAGAAACATGAGCAACTGAATTAGTGTTTCTATAACGAAAAGAAAGAGTAGAGAACAATAGCTACATATACGAGTTCATTAAGTGAAATCTCGCGTGGATTATTTTGCTGAATAGCGCCGTTCGGTCGACTGAGTCGAAAGTGTTTTTCAAATCGAGAAAAAATTACGAGTTTAGGGCAACGACGCGTGACATGTTTACAGTAGGCGGCAACAGATGAAAATGCGGTCGATGTTTCAAACGCCTCGTAGTATCAAATTTAAAACCTTGGTAACAATCGGAATTTGACTGTTTTGACGATGATTATCACAGTCGCTGTATGTGCCCTTCTTGAAGATGGGCACAGTCAGTGACTCACTCCACGATAACACAATACGCTCTTCGCTCTGAAAGTTACGAAGTAAGGTGTGTTTATCGAGAGGACGTTAAGAGTTCTCAATCAAAGACTTTGATTCTAATAAGAACTTGCCCAAAATGGTACGAGGCGGGGCTGAATAGAAGCTCACTTACTCGGACCAATAGTTCATCCAATCACTTTTTCCTGAATGAGTTGCAGCTCAAATCAGCCTTTAATCTGGAAGATCAGACTACTTCGGCAGGGCATGCCTTACTCTTCGGCCTGAGAGAAGCCACCTTGTATAGCTCGTTGGGTCAACGGAGGCGCGTAAGTCGTCATCCCAGCTTAAGGTACAGTCTCATTCTAACGGTCTCGTGTGAAAAGCAGGAGTTAGTTCGGTAAGTATCGAACCCAAACTGTTCAAGCACATTGTCATTGGCCGATCATCTAGAGCCCACGAAAGGCGTCTGTGTGAATATCAATCCGGTTTCCGACCGGCTCTTGCGAAATTCCCTAAGACATAAGGACATCCTCCGTAGATATACGGTTTCTGTCGTCATGATGGGGAAGCAGCATTCAACTCAGGTGATCGTGCAATTCTGTCCCTGACTCTCACTAAAGAATGGGCCAGAGAAATTCGCTTCACATTCCCAATCTCGGTATTCGAACAGTCGAAGCGAAGTTTGAGGCATGAGGCCAGCATTCAAGCAACTTACTCAGGAAAAATAGTTTTTGTCAGGGTTGCCCACTGTCAATTAGTTTTTTCAACCTTGTCATCGAGATGATGCTAGCATTCGCCTTACCCTCATGTAAGAAAAGTGGCATTGAAACCAGCTTAGAGAAGAAACGATCTGAATTAGGATGTGCGGACAACGTTGTGCTGCTGAGTGACTATTCAAGGAAGCTGTTAGCATTTCCGTACGTATAAATGACAGTGCAGGGATGTCTGAGATGCGTTTTGTACCTTCGAAGTGTGAAATTCTGTTTCACAACTGGATCAGCACGAGACCTAGCCTTACGATTGCAGGGGAAGAATTGGGTAATTTTATCTCACCAGAAGGCCGTACATCGGGATGATGCGACGCCTAGGATATTGAATGCTGAAACGTCACATACCAGCTGAAGGCAAATGCATTTGCGCGATATCCATTTATCAATCGGGAGTTCAGTTTACACAGCATTTGTAAGGTTGGTCCTGCTATACGGCCCAGAAAGAAGGCCTCAGCATGGTCGCGGGTTGGCAAACAAGGTTCCCAGTCGGATACTCGCCTCCAACGCCTGTACAAATGCTCCCAAATGATCGGCGTTTCACGTGGCCTCTGCTGAGGAACTCATGCATACTGCTTTTTTGTGGCGCAAGTATTTTCACAAAAGTCCAAGGACGAAGGCGAATACCCAGCGTTCTCCAGAAAATTGACCGACCTTAGGTAATCACTCTAGAGAAGTTGGTTAAACTCTAATTCCAAACAAACCGTAGCCGGCGCACAAAGCACATGGCCAAATACCCACCAGCGTCAGAAGAAGAGGGATATACTACACACCCAGAATATTTAACTCAATCCAAAAGAGCTCATAAACTGATCAATCGGTCAACAGTCTTCAGTGGGTAACTGGACCTTCAGAACGTCCTGACGCCTTGCGGCATGGACTATTTGGTCAAAGGCTCGGAGTAAGGTCCCCTAAGTCGACTCTCAACTTCGATTTGGGTAGCCGAGTAGTATCAGGCCATAGAGGAATCATGTAAGGTGAATTCTGAACATTGTTTCTTGTCCTTTCCTCTTTCTCGCTCATTGTTTTTTATTCTTCGTCATGATTCCGGTAGCACATGATCTGCATTCAAGCGTTTGAATATATATATATATATATATATACGTTACTTACTCCGTACTTTGGTAGAATACGGTGAGAGAATTGTGTATGTAACCCAGATAAATACTCAATCATAGAATCCCACTTTTAGAAGAAGCACTGAATATTAGTACGCTGAAGCAATTGATGCGTGCTTTTGGATGCCTACTAAAGGACCGCTCCGCTGTACGCTGTTGTACGAGGCAGGTAATGATTGGAGTGAGTTGAAGAGGAAAGACGATGATATGTTGAAATAGTGGGAAACCTTTACAAGTGGGCTGGCTTGTGTAGGTGCAGTTAGACCACCAGGTAGAGGTTCATGGGATCCTCCCGAGGAACGGTTAGAAACAAGAAGTGACATGATTTCATGTCGCAGTTAATGACGTACTTAGATTCAGAAATTTTTATTCCTCCTAAATTTACTTGCCTTGATTTAGCAGACGTTCATTACTTCTCGCTGTAAACGGTGTATTGAGATGGCTTCCGAAACCAGAAAAAGTTGGTGGAAGGTTAATGGTCGTAAAAACTGCAAACTGTTCAGTGCATACATCTTTCGGATGGGGTTAAACATCCTGTGTACTCAGCACACCTTTCGAAACAGATGCAGCAAGGCATACCCTTGCATGCTTTGTACGCCGCTGGCAGTTATTTAGAGTTTGCCCATTTCGCAAGGACTGATTACCAAAGACCTGGCGGAACGCGCTGGGCATTCACTTTCACCCTCGCATCTTCATGAAACACCTTCGACGCGTGAAAGGAGCGTGCGGCACTTTCTGAACAGAATTTATTTAAGACACACGGTCAGCCAGGAGTATTAAGAGTAGCCGTCAAGGCGAGTAGCGGACTCGGAGCCTAAGATATCCACTCTCGATCATGCTGAAGCATCTGGTCTGCATATAACCCCCATGTTGCGCTGCTCCCTGTTCATTTCTCGGTTAGCACCCAATATAACGAGCAAGATAAGTCCGAATTCTGCACCAGAGTTTTCGTTCAAATAATCCCATTTCAGTCCTGGACAAGTTTAAGTGACGTCTGAAATGGGGGTCTCGTCGATCTCTCTTTTGATGATCAAAATGGATGTAACGCAATCTGTTTGACCAACAACGTTTCCCAAACCTTCTGTTAGCAGCCGCTATACGACCAACACTACCACCATTTCTTATAGGATGTCTGAATGCTATGGAATTAATCACGTTTACTGTAAAATGCACTGTGCACCAAGAGTCACGGTGCGAGTGGTATTCATTTGAATACCAATTCAGTAAAAAATACTTGACTGCTTTCGAATTATATTCCGAAATGATGTCTGCGTTTTAAACGAATGAGACAGCTGGTGACATTTGTTTAGTAAAATAGAGCAACCATTAGCTCTGTGCTATTTCTACCCAACCAAATTGTCATTCTTTGTACTTACATACAGACATGGTCCAAATCCGTATCCCATTACAGAATCCCTGTCAATCGATCTGTTGTACTTCTTAAAAGGAACTCACTGAGAATTAGCTGCATCTCCATAGATCACCAACATCATCAATCGAAAAGGGTTATAAGCAGAAGGAATAATAAATGGATTTGTGTGGAACCCTTCCGATTACTCCCAAAGTTCTGCTCAGTGGTACCTTCGATGACCCGTGTACATTTCAAGGACAAAATCTACGGGCCGAGTAAGGCGATGAAATCAAATCTAGGGGTCAACTTAAAGTGTCATATTTTATTTTCGAAAACCCAATGCCAATTTACAAAACGTCCGGCCTCCTTTTGTTGCTGAAATTGCAATTTCTCGATCTCTAGTGCGCATGTGCTACAAAAACGGTGAAAACCGATTCGAAAATGACTATTTTTGACGGTAGTCATCAGCGCCGTAAGACCAATCGATTAGTGAACACGATCTATCACCTTACTTTTTATTACATACTTTACAAGCGAGTGTAGTGGTAAGAGGATGCATCATAACCCTCACAGTCCACAATTAGAGTTGCATGAGAAATCGATAGGCCAGATGTGGTACTAAGTCGAAAGAAAGAGACCCACTGTCTACCGAAACCTAGGATCGTATCAGATGCTCAATTGGTTGGACCAATGTTGGTCAAGCGAGGAGCTTTTGGAACCGTTCAAACAGTCCGTCTCTTCTGAAAATTTCGAATCATCGATAGCTTCGGATTTCTAAAGTTCGAATAGTTTCGTAGATGCGACTAAGTTCACATCGTTCTAGAAGCCCACAAATCACCACGCAACTATAATGGAGATTGTCAAACCATAACCCGACAACGTGTAAGTTTCAGTAGTAACCTGACTTCACGAAATCTAAAAGAATTATGTAGTAATAATCCGAGAGTCTGAAAAAGTAAACACTACTACAAATTATGAGAAGAAAATCAAATAAGAAGGTTGCAGATCCACTCAATAAATATGAAAGATGGAACCGCGATCAAGGCGCATAGTCGACAAGAAGACGCACAATGTAGTTACGAACTGATCACATGAATAGTGATGTATGTGATCTACTGAGGTATGAGAATCCAGTTATGAACGCCTAAAAACGTAAAGTCTGACCATCATAATTAATACAACGAATGGGAAAATCTTGAATCAACAGAATAAAATTTCTTTACAAAAATAACTTCATCTGCAACGTGAGAAAACTCATCAATTGGTCTAATACTTGACTATATTCGAAGGAATCACATGAGTGTGATAGGAAGAGAGAAGAAGATTGCTAACACACTCGTTCCGCATTGTAAAATTTTGCTTTATTATGAGTCTGTTTCCATGAGAGGACTCCGCAGTGACCCAAGAAATCTTCACGCATAAGCGACGTTTTCGAGAAGTTCGTTTCTTGGGGATCAAAATATCCTTACCAAGATGTGAAAATGTCATTAATTCGCAATGAATTCCGCTATTCCAGGAACTGACCTCGTGCTAAAGCAATAGCGATCCAATACATGATCGAACTCGTACAACCACTACAAGTCACGTTTCCGCAAAGTGTTCATCTGCTGCGAAAAATTTATTCTTTCATCTAATGCATTATATTACCGGAAAAGCTCCGTTTAAAGGAAAGTTGGTCGGGTAGAAACGGATTATTCTTGTGATCTATTTTTCAGCATTGATACCCTCCTGGATTCGTGCATTTCTATCTCATTGACAATTCCTGCTAACTGCGCGAGCGCAAGTTGAAATAACGATTTTTTGCAATATCCAGGGCTAAATCAACAACCCAAAAGTAGGGAATTAGAAATTGACCGGCAGAGATCAAATGAGTTACGGTTCTGTTACTCCAAAAAAGGTTCGAATCTCGAATCAGCCGGTTACTTTGATAGTAGATGGCAACTCGTAATCACCCGGCTCATTACCACAACTGACCTGCTCGGACATTATGATGATAGACGACACCCCGAGTCTCCGGGTCATGGTTTCCAGTTTCTCTTTCCATCTCTCTCTTTCTCCCCGTGCGTTGGATCCTAGCGGATATGGGATATACACTTTGCATTGCATTCACTTGCGTTGGATGCATAATAAAGAAAAAGAATTCACGCCGGTGTCATCATCATCATCATCGTTCAGCGTTAAACAACAACGCAAGCCTCACTGACCGCTGCCGTTCCCCAGAGTTACACGTTTATATAAAAAGAGTGAATATCTAAGGCGAACAGGGAGTGGACCTACACAGGCGGCAGAAGATAAGGTGCTGCTGCAGCCAACACACGGAACACAGTCTAACTGGACAAACGCACGTGTTTTCAATCATTCTGATTCGATGGAAAATGACAGCACGATCGCCACTGTTCACGGTTCACTGCCATATCCTTCATTGTCTCCAGCCAGCAAGTCGACAAGTCTTTCGGATCCCAACCACGTAGGCGTGAGACACCTACCTTACCTAACTTCGCTGTACATTTTCTCATCACACGTTGCCACGTCATCTGTTGGCCTCCACATGGCTTCTTCCATTCCTTAGGAGGAACAAAATAAGGCACGACATGGTAGACGAGTGTTTGTCATACGCAACACGTGACCCAACCAGCGTAGTCTACTAAAATCCATACGCTGAAACAAGCCATTTTCAAAAGTGGCACCCAATACCAAATTCCTAACCTCAATATTACTCACGCGGTAACTTCATCTAATCCTAGCCATACTACGTAAACATCGGTTGTCGAAAACCTCCAACCAACGAACATCGCCTACACGCATACTCCACGTCTCGCAACCATACAACAGAACTGAACGCACCGCAGCACAGTACAGACGACCTTTCAACTTCAGTGAAATATCAGGCCGACGCGCAAGTGCTTCAATCCAGCGTAAGCTGCATGAGCCTTGGATATACGCATACTTACCTCCAATCCCGAGCTACCATCGTTAGATACGCAGCTACCAAGGTAGATGAAACGGTCCACAGTCGTTATTTCCTCTCCATCCAATATCAAGTTCGGCGTTGCTGTCGTCCAGTCCTGTAACAGTACTTTGCACTTTGAAGGTGTAAAGTACATGCCAAACCGAGCAACCGATCTCGACAGTCTATCTAGTGCGCATTGTGCATGGTCCGCAGACTCGAACAGGCACACGACGTCGTCTGCGTAATCTAGGTCGCATAGCTTCCTTCCACTTCCCAGTTCGATTCCTACATCCCAGAGACCTCCTAAAGCATCTTCCATCACCTCGTCCATGACGAAGTTGAACAAGAATGGAGAGATGGGACACCCTTGTCCAACGCCACTAGTCGTTTCGAATGAACGTGACAGTTCACCGTATACCCTCACGCGGCCAGAGGCATGCGAGTACAATGCTCGCAACAGGTTCACAAAATTCGTTGGCATACCCTTCTGGTGGAGAACACTGGGTAGTGCTGGTCGATCCACCGAGTCGAAAGCACCTTTCAAGTTGAGGAAGACTACGATCGTAGGGCGGCGGTGCGTGTGGCGCGTTTCGAGTAGCTGTCGAAGAGTGATTATCCGGTCGACGCAACCTCGACCTGGCCGAAATCCGGCCTGTTGTTCACGGATATTACTCTCGCCAATCGATGTCAAACGGCGAAGCATTATCGAAGCTAACACCTTAGTAACTATCGGAATTAAACTAATCCCACGATGATTGCTGCAGTCACTCCGTGTACCCTTCTTAAAGATGGGTATTATCAGTGACTCACCCCACGATAGCGGGATACGCTCCTCGTTCCAAATACCACGAAGCAAGGAGGTAAGTGATTTCATCAGCACTTCTCCACCCAATTTGAAAAGAACTGAGGGAAGTTCGTCAGGACCGGCAGCTTTTCCCCTCTTTAGAAGCCGAATATTCGACTGTACTTCCACTTCCGTTGGGGGATCAAGTGACACCTCCCAAGGATTCACAGCTCCAGGCGTCGGACTAGATACGATAGCGTGTGGCCAGCTAAACTGATCCTTGAAATGTTCTGCCCAACGGTCCAGTCATTCCTGTCTACCATAGATGAGCTCTCCATTCCTATCGCACACGACTTCACTAACCGAAGTTCGCCGCCCACCGCTGTCGCGTATAAGCTTAAACAGTCTTTGACTGTTACCTGAAGCGGACGCCACTTACATCTCCTCGGCTACCTTAACCCACCAGTTTTCGCAGTCATTCCTAAGGCTTATGGTCAACTGACGCTGCAACTGCCGACGCATCTTATTCATTTCCTTGCAGTTAGACAGCTCGCGATTTTGCTCCATTAGAATTAGCGACGCTTGCGAGATCCAGTGTTTTTGATGAATGCTAGATCTAGGACCGCAGGCGAAATTTGCTGCCAAATGCATAGCCTGCTTAATTTGATCCCACTGATCGTCTACATTGCTATTGGTCGCAGCTCTTAGTCCCACGGATAGTTTCTGTTCGTAGCTGTTGCGAACAGCCGAATCAGACAAACGTTCGACAGCCAATCGGATTTGTGGCCTACGTCGATGGCCATTCAGTTGCAGCAAAAATCGCATTAAAACTAACGCATAATCCGATTCGACGTACGTGGTCCAGTACGATCTACAGTTCTGGACAGAACCGCGCCAACGGCAGCTGACTACGATATGGCCAATCTGACTCAAAGTACCTGTCGAGTTAGAGTGCCATGTCGCAGTGCGACGCGAACTGTGTCGGGAATTCGTACTAGATAGGAATAAATGATTATCTGCACAAAATTGGAGAAGTCTTTCTCCGTTACCTGTTCGCTGTGCAGACAAGGACTCCGATGCACTCAGTTTTCCAACTTGTGCATTAAAGTCACCCGCTACCACTACAACGTCAGAGCGATTGCTCTTCCGAACAAGCGTGACGAGGTTATCGTAAAACTCGTCTTTCTCCATATCAGTGTTGCAGTCTGTTGGAGCGTATGCTGAGATAACAAATAAACTACGCTTAACACTACTATCCTTTCGGACGCCGACTGATCCCTGCAGTCTCATGGCACACAAGCGACTGTTGACTGGGATCCAATCTAAAAGGGCTGCTTCAGCCTTCTCACTCACTCACTATTCCTACACCACGTTGACCCACAGCTTGAGCTGCTTCGTCGTCTCCTGAAGTGCGAAGAAAATATCTTGACGAGACGTTTGGCGCAGTTAGCTGAGTTAATCTACTCGAATCCTGAATTCGTGCTTCACTCATACAGCAGACATCAATCGAAAGTGAGTCCACTGTCAAAGCCAAACACGCCTGTTGGCCAGCCTGCATTAAAGTGCGCACATTGAAGGAACCCAGATGCAGAGGCTGACGAGGCTTGAGAAAATGTGACCTAGCAGACTGAAAACCACCTACGACACTACTTGACAATAAACAGTTGCGAGTATCGGGCGTGTTATCAATGGAGATACTATGGGTAGGCAGAAGGGGCAAACAGATTGGGTTGGAGACAGAAGAGACAGGTTGAATAAAAGAGAGGGAACTCTGAGCAGTAGCATACTTATCACTACCCACCCCACCAGCGCTCGATGCAATGGGCAGCGCGGTCCTGATTATCCTGCGCGACAAGCGATGCAGTATGGAATTATTTGTAGGCATGTAACTCATGGGGAATAATGGACGGGTACTGCTAGGGAGTCCAGCCGCTAAACAGAAGAACGATTAGGGTTCTCAACCAAAGCCTTTGGTTCTGACAAGAACCTGACCGCAAAGCAGCGGTGTACAGCTGAGTGGGCGCCCATCTACTTGGATCAATTAGTCTTCCACTCGTTTTTCCGACTGAGCTGCTAACTCAGATCAACCCCCAACTTGGAGGACCAGGAGACTACTTCGCCAGGCCTCTACCCATCGACCTTCCAGGCATGATTGGGTCTTCGGCTTGAGATAAGCCATCTTGTATAGCTCGTTGGATCATGGAGGCACGCAAGTCGTCACACCACGTCAAGGTGTAGTCTTGTTGTGACAGTACCAGGCACTGACGCGTTACACCTGAAATAGTGGAATTTAATGGATTTGAAGTGTCCAAATGTCTTCTGTGAAGCACGTCACACGAAACGATGTGTACAACTCGACCGAAGCCATGAATCTTGCACTGAATTGTTCCGGCTTTTATTACTGTCTCATGTAGCACAATTCAGCAGAGAACGAGAAAAAAGCGAGAAAACTGGAAAGGACGTTACCGGCAAAAATCATTCAAACGAGGAACGAGTTCAGATGAGACTACGCTGCTGATTGCGGTACTCAGTCTTGACAATTATGACCATTTGGCGGACCGATCTTGTAGACTAAAATCCAGTGCCGTAATCGATCAAGTTTATTTGTTAGTAGTTTCACACGTTGGTACTCAGTTAGCATTGGATGTGAAGATCAAGGGATGTTTCAAGGCTCGCAGCCTGTCTGGAGAGGAAGCTAATACAATACTCACCAAGATTCGTAAATTTTAATAAACTTCCTCAACTCGTCCAAAGCTTTCGCTTTTTACGGGGGTTTCAATTGTAAATAAAAATTTGAACGGAGACGGTATGTCCTCTGAAAGAAATAGACGTCAATATATAGTATGTTCTGAACGGAAAGCATTATATTTTATGAGTGGCAGCAAGCAAAACTGTAGTTAAACCCATACTGTATATCACAAAAATCTCGATCTATCCCCATCGTGTCAGATGCTGATGCAATAGTGCATTTCTATCCGAACCGTCAGCTGACAGACAGAAACACGAACTTACCCAGCAGCCACATAAATCTTCCCAGCTAGAGGACAAGCACCGACGTAACAACGGGGCATATTCATGCTGGTCACCAGAGTCCATTGAGCCAACCGAGTATTGTATGCTTCGACCGTGTCCAGATGTAATGGACCACGACCTTCAGCACCTCCGTAACCGCCGCACACGTAGATTGTATCGCCGAGCAGAGCGCAACCAGCACCAGAACGACGCATGTACATCGGTTTGCACATGGACCACGTTCCTCGAACCAGGTCAAACCTGAAAAAAACCGTTAAAGCAAAAGGATCAGAAGAAAGCGGACATTAAACATCTAACACTAACATCCACGGAACTACACACCAATCAGGGGTCTCAATTCACTTGTTCGTATGGGAATTCGAATTGCTCAATAAAAGATTTAAACAAAAAACCAATGAGGATCTGTTAAGTACTAGTGGGAGTTCCACCAGAGATAAGTCGCCGGCTTCCTTGTCAACAATCCTCCTCAACAACAATAGCGAACGAATGTTTAAAGATCTCAATATAACTATCGCGTCACACTGGGTGACGAGATGGTCATAAAAATACTGTGAACAAAGAATACCGGGCATATGATTACTATGAAATTGATAAACTTCATGGTCACTATTCGTTACCGGTTCAAATATTGTTGACAAACAACAAGTAAATCTGCTGGAATACAAACTGGAAACCTAATTTAGCCCAGTAGGGTAGGTCCATTAGCTAAGACATTTTCTTCTCTCGGTCACATGATGATAGGTAAAACGGATCTTTCAACGGTTCTCTCTGTTTCATAACTATGTACAGTGAGGATTATTTGTAAGCACGACTAAAATGCTTAACTAAGTTAAGTGGCTCAATGTTTGTGTGCAATTCGAAGAACGGATTCCAGGTTATGATATCCTTGGTCAAACATCAGCATTACTTGCACAATGCTCCCGCAAAATGTACGCAGTGCAGAAGATAGCGTGGCTGAAACAACAACGGGGTACCATGCGTCTTCTAGCCATATTTACCACGGTTCTAGGCGATTCGGAAGTTCTGATGTAACTTCTGCAAAGTACACTGTATCTGTATCAACAATCGTGTATAACATGGACATCGTATGGTCAGATTAGTGGGAAACAACAAATACCACTTTGTTGGGAAAAATTTGAAATGAAAGTTCCTAAACCAATTGAGATTTCAAAGGTCCACAAAGTGAATTTTACGGATTTCCCCCAAGAACTCTTCTGTCGAGGAATAGTTTTGCGCAGGGTTAACGGAAATGGACAAACATTCACTTTACCATAGATTAAAATGGGTACGGAAGACCGTCATTCCACATTCCAAGAAAGATGTACAAGACGAGAATTGAAACCGAACCGATTATCACGAAGACGCCTTTAACAGGCAATAAGTTAGTGGCAGGTAAATAGGATAAAATCTTTATCAATTAAATTGTTTTTGTTTTCATTAACAGACATCATTCTTTTCGCAAATCAGTACAATCACTAATTCGATTTTTTTTTCCAAGAGCATTCAAATTAGCCTGAAAAATTTCAGTTGCCACAGATCTAAGAGTATATCATCATCACTAAATATAAACAGCGGCTCTAGCAGCTGTTTTATGGCATGATTCACCGATACCTGTAGTGAAAGGGGGCATGAACCATATCTACTAAGACCCGCTACACAAAGGAGGGATCGGTAACTTCAACCCTAAAACTTGGAGTGTTATAGATCCGCATAAAGTAGCATTAGTTAAGGCATGGTGGCGTGCACATGCAGCCAAGCTGCTTGAAGGAAGGCATGATGCCAAAATATCGTGGGTTAGGAAGCCCCGGTGCTGGGACGTGCATGTTGATCGAGCTTCCACGCTAAGCACCGCATCGATGTGGATGGCTCGTCAGAAGATCCGTTATCCGTGTCGCCTAATAAAGGACAAGGCGGCCCAGGAGAGTAGATTCGCGTTATCCCATATCAGTGATCTCTTACAAGATTTCCGTTTTGAAAAAAGTGATGTTCATTTGTGACAACTTCGACTGATCCAGAGAGTTATCGCAACCTATAATTAGCTTATTTCTATCGGATCTCCATGATCCGATGCCCCTAACAGTCAGACCAGCTTGTGCTAGCGTAATCAGACTGGAGCGTGAGTTCTTTTCATTGTCACATTATTCCCAAATGTCAGAGGTAATTCTAACGTTAACTAGCACCGAGTTCACCAGAGCGTGTCCCTTCTGGAAAGTTTGAGCAATGAAAAGACGAAATAAGATCTAACTATGAACCCGTCAGCAGTCCGATAAATCAAACCATCTGACTCATGGGAAATCATCCCAAAAGTAGGTTCAATATGACGATTAAGAGTATCGGGTAATATGTTGCAACAGTCTACCTGATGTCTTATGCTTTCAACACATTCCAACCAGACAGATAATTAATGTACATCTATAACTACCACTTTCCGTCATGGGCAAAGTTATTTAAAGAATCGCCCGCTGATCGTCAGTTGTTCTGGGAACTAGATGAATAAAGAAACAATCAAGTATCTAATTCCTACTAAAAGTTCGCTTCAGACTCAAAGTAAGGAGACCAAAGTAACAAGGGAAAGTGTCTGCATTGCCAGTTGTGCTCTGGGAAGTTCATGATAAAGAAACTGCTTTGAAACAAACCGATGACCACCGTTTGAGTTGGAAGGCATGAGGAATTGGAAAAGTTCTACCGTAATGCATAGTGCGAGAAATTGAAATACGGGGAAACCAAATGGATAAAAGTGCACCGATGAGGCTTACGCTTCCATGCTGTTGAGTAGATGGAATCCATCATAGCCGCCCAGACAGTAGAGTGTTTCATCAACGACTACAAGTCCGGCACCCTCACGCGCCGTGTTCATATTTTCCAGAATACGCCATTCGTCGATCTTCGGATGATAGACCTCAAGGGAACGCAGCCTGGAGCGACCGTCGAAACCACCGCAAACATAGATTAAACCTAAGGTGTGAGCACAAGGATGAGAAGGTAACACTTTTGTGTTACTTTGCATTAGAAATATTTATATATATATATATATATATATATATATATATATATATATATATATATATATATATATACGCTTCACTGCGCACAGAAAAGCTGTTGTGGTGCCACGTGAGACGTGAAGAATAAACACTTAAGTATTGTAAAACAGAAGTTTTTCGACGGGAGTTGGCACAAACCATATCTTATATAACCACCGGGGAATTGAATCACATCCGACAAGACTGCCAACCAATTGTGTTTCGCACCTCAATAGACTGAGGACCGAGAGACCGACGGAAATGAGCCTCGGCATCAAAACTTTGAACCGTTAATGGCACATCATGTTTAGGTTTCTACATCAGTTTCCCAGCCAACCCCAGGCTCGATGAGCAATAAACAAAATGGAAGTCAATTGTTTACATGACTTAACTGACAATCGATAGCGATATTATCACAGTGCGGCTGGGCAAACCGTGGACCCACGATCTACCTTTGACCTCTCATCGATACGTATCAGAGAGTCGAATGATCAACATTTGCCTACAGTACATTCGTGCTCTAGATTGAGCGCAACGCGTATTTAGGTCGCATAGGACAAATCCGGATCTGAAAACACTCATATGGGATGTGGAGTTGCCGAAAAATTTGCGAAGTAATCAGCAGGACGAGGATCGAATAAATTTCACTGGCCAACACTACCCGTTGGAACACTAGGCTCATAAATTCCATAAAGGAATGAAGCAACAACTTTGAACATCTGCAGGGAAATGTCTTACCGTCTACACACGTGAAAAGATAATAGAACAGTGGTTTAGCTGTCATTATACATCCTAGGAAGAAACAAATCTAAAAATCTCCAGCATATGATACATGAAGCTGAAGGTGAAGATGGGTTTCTGTTGATAATGTACTGGAAGCCTAACGATGAAACGCGAAATGGGCAAAGATAGTAAACGACGAGATGCAGTTGCGAAATGGACCATACGGCAGCAGCGCGGAAAACCAATACACTAATGTGCGCATAGTCTAGACGTCTGCCACCAAGAAAACGCTCAAAATATTCCTTAATTAAATAATTTTATGCTTCCCTTGGAATGTCACGAATCGCAACGAGAAATGAGAAGAGTAAAAGTGAATGACTGTGGCGCCAAACCATATGATGCAAGAGAAAGATGCGTCGCAATACGTTTCGCATGGAAAATATGCAGACTGTCGATGTCTAAACATCGGCGTCCTCGTAGTAGAGCGGGAATAGGACGGCATGTCATGATCACCATGGTTCAGCCTTGAACAGCAAGGCAAGCCTCATTGACCGCTACCTTTTACCTCTTACCCAGGGTTACGCGTTTCTATAAAAAGAGTGAATATCCAAGGCAAACAGGGAGTGGACCTACACCGGCGGAAAAAGATAAGAATGCTGCTGTAGCCAACACACCGAACACAGTCTCACTGTACGAACGCACGTGTTTTCAATCATTCTGATTCGACAGAAAATGACAACACGATCGCCACTGTTCACAGCTCACTGTCATATCCTTCAGTGTCTCTAGCCACCTAGTTGACGATTCCTTCGGACCCCAACTACGAAGTCGTGATACACTTTCTCAATTCACGTTGCCACGTCATCTGCTGATCCCCAACATGACTTCTTCCACTCCGTGAGAGGAACGCAAAATAAGGCACAGCATGGTGGATGAATGTTCGCCATACGCAACACGTGACCCAACCAGCGTAGCCTACCAAGTTTCATATGCCAAGACAAGGTGCTCTCAAAAGCGGCACTTAATACTAAATTCTTAACCCGCGCATTGGTCACCCGATCACTCCACTCGATCCTGGCGGTACTATGTAGACGTCAGTGGTCAAAAACTTCCAACCGACGAACACCTTCGGCACTTAAACTCTATGACTAGCAACCATGCGGTAGAACTCAGCGCACTGTGGCACAGTACACACGTCCTTTCAATTTCAGTGAAATATCAAGCCGACTCCACAAGTGCTTCAGTCCAGCGTACATCGCTCGAGCCTTGTATATACACGTGCTTATCTCTGCTGCCAAGTTAATATTGTTCGACAAACAGCTACCAAGATAAGTGAAACGGTCCACAGCCGGTAGTTCCTCTCCATCTAGTATCAAATTCAAGACTAACGTCGTCCAGTCTTGTAACAGCACTTCACACTCGGAGGGTATAAAGCACATGCCGAAACGAGCTACATACCTCGAGAGTCTGTGTAGCACACGCTGTGCATGACCGCAGATTCGAACAGACACACGACGTCATCTGCATTAGCTAAGCCACACAGTTTATCTCCGTTTCCTAGTTCTACTCCTCGATCCTGGAGACTTCCTAAAGTATCCTCCATTACCTCGTCCATGACGAAGTTGAACAACAATGGATAGATGGGACACCACTGTCGAACACCGCTAGTCGTTTCGAATAAACTTCATAGTTCGTCGTATACCCCCACGCGATCACAGGCAGCAAAATGCAATGCTCGCAGCAGGTTCACGAACATACGAAGATAGGACGATTTTTATACTCAGCTCAATAACAAAGCTGAAGAGAACGTGTGAAAACGAGAAAAGTTGATGAACACCACGTGTTTTCAGGAGTTCGGGTGAAAGATTGCCGTAATCACAAACTAGACTTCGGCTATTCGCACAAAGGAGTTGAAAAAGTGAAACGACTATCTTGGCATACCTCTTAGCTGCAAAGATGTCTCAGCATGGTCGGGGGTTGGCAAAAAAGGTTCCCAGTCGGATACTCGCCTCCAACGCCTGTACAAATGCTCCCAAATGATCGGCGTTTCACGTGGCCTCTGCTGAGGAACTCATGCATACTGCTTTTTTGTGGCGCAAGTATTTTCACAAAAGTCCAAGGACGAAGGCGAATACCCAGCGTTCTCCAGAAAATTGACCGACCTTAGGTAATCACTCTAGAGAAGTTGGTTAAACTCTAATTCCAAACAAACCGTAGCCGGCGCACAAAGCACATGGCCAAATACCCACCAGCGTCAGAAGAAGAGGGATATACTACACACCCAGAATATTTAACTCAATCCAAAAGAGCTCATAAACTGACCAATCGGTCAACAGTCTTCAGTGGGTAACTGGACCTTCAGAACGTTCTGACGCCTTGCGGCATGGACTATTTGGTCAAAGGCTCGGAGTAAGGTCCCCTAAGTCGACTCTCAACTTCGATTTGGGTAACCGAGTGGTATCAGTCCATAAAGGAATCATGACTCGCGATGGATGGCCGATGACGCGATGAGGAATGGAAGAACTGACACGTGTGGTGGACTTTGCAGATTGTTTCTCGTTATTTTTTCCTTTTTCGCTCATTGTTTTCCTCGTATGTGATGATTCCGATGGTAAGCGATATGTATACAGATTTTTGAAAAATAGTAAAATAGAATTATTGTACTAAAGACATTTTATTCTCCGAGACTATAGTCCTTGTATACGATTTACACCCATCTATCAAGTCGCGTTTCTGAGTACCACAATTGACATACGCCGTATGTGTGTGCGTTTACATTGGTTCCAGTCTTGATTGGAGATGCAGAAAAAGTTCGAAACTGGTAAACGACGCCGAAGACCTGCGACCAATTTTGTCTTTCGGCTTTGGTTTTCGTTGGCGGATGGGGGTAAGTGAGACGACATCACTATCGATCCTATCTTTCATTGGTGACACGCGATCATGACAAGGAATGGTTTCAAAACAACGGGCAGTTACTCTAACGGTCGTTAGCATGTCCATTTGATTATCGATAAAACAGTAATCTGCAGTGGCATCACGTTTATCGATACGGAAATTTAAGACTGAACGGCACGGGATCACCACAAAAGAAAAAGCACACGCAGAACTCAGAGGACTCCAATCAGATAACGTAACGAATTTCACGGAAATTACGAAATAAACTGCGGCACGCCTCTTGATGAACATTCAAAGAGAATAAAGTGAGTTTTTTTGTTTCAGTGAAGCGTCGCCGACAAATTCCAAACAAATACTCCGAAATCTGAATCCACGTAGCAAAGTGGCACAGAGAGGAAGTGGGGCTCGGTTCAAGTCTTATAACCAACAATCTTATGTCATCTACTGTCTCCAAATAACCATGCAGAGTTCAATTAGAATAAGTCCACTGATTAAGTTTATCACACCCCTTATCATACTGCTTTTTTCATATCATAGCGAGGTTACCTCAATCCATTTTGCAACCATTATACCCATCTCAGATCTCAGGGTACAGGAATATTTAAAAATACAGCTGTGTTCTTCGCAAAACCAGAACACTATGACATTCAATAAAACTAACCTTTGTGCGTGCAAGCTGCAGACAAGCCGCGTTTGTAATGCATAGATGTAAGCCAACGCCAACCTTCCTCACGTTGTGCAATATCCAGCAGACAGATAGTGTTCAGTCGCTCTCGACCGTCAAAACCACCGATAACGTAGACACACGTGTCCAAGGAGCAGGCCGCAACATATCGATAACTGATAGGTAAGTCCTGCAGCAGTGAAAAAGGGTAGCAAAAATCGCCCAGATAATTCATGACAAAATGTGAAGCGAAATGGGCACAACTTTTGCACTAGCGACCGTGGATTTAATCGGAAGATAGTGTGGGGGAAAAACGCTCCAATAACTGATTTTTTGTATCCCAGTTGAACTGATCCTATCGCTAGACACCCAACTAAACCCACATGAGAAAACCATTATGATGAAAGTACACGTGGACAAATGAGAATCAACAAAACTGCAATTGCGTACGACCTATAAAAACGTCGCGTGATACCAACCGGGGATACGGCCGATGACTTCCTCGTTGCTATGAACCTTTGGGGCTACGATCCACAACCTGTTCCACGGCATTTAATTTATTCGCAAGCATTAAAAAACCTAGTAAACACTACCCTGCAATCTCCAATGCATGATTTACCTAAACTTCTCCACATGACAACCGGGAGAGATTACACATGACTCAAAGTGACAGACAGCAATTGTCTGTTGTCTGGCTTATCACACTTGACCTACTGAGACCATATGTGGTTTCATGCCACTCTAAGTTTTGGGGCTATGGTTGCTGTCCTTTGCCATCTTCGTTTAATGAGCCCTAGAGGCTATAAGACTCACTTTCCCACCATACTCAAGGTCAAAACCAAAACATCTTTCGTCAATAAAATTATGGGTTCTGTTGAATGGCTCCTCAAATTCAGAAACAACCAATATTATTTCCTTCTGCAGAGGATGATGAAAAACAAGAGTTGTTTTTAGACGTTAGTTATTTCGGGAAATGGAAACGTAACAAAAGTGTCGAGTGAATTTAATCAC
This sequence comes from Fasciolopsis buskii, assembly GCA_008360955.1. Lineage (NCBI taxonomy): Eukaryota > Metazoa > Platyhelminthes > Trematoda > Plagiorchiida > Fasciolidae > Fasciolopsis > Fasciolopsis buskii. The sequence goes on along the minus strand of LUCM01002122.1, from coordinate 19,277 downwards.
GAGTCTGAACTTTCACCAATTCCAATCTGGCGGATTATTTGTTTTGCTGACGACGGCATCGGGTGATAAGGTTCACAAAAAATGTACTTTTTCAGGCGATGTTTACCTCGCTTGATTATTCGGTTTGCATTTAAACACGGACAACCACATCGAGGAACCTTCATAAAAGACAGTCTAACCAGTGCGAAACCTGCAAGAACAAGGGAAATTATTTTTGACCGCCAAATCAAAAACTTTTCCGAATAACTGGTTGTCAAGTTGGATACTTCGTCGTGCCATGTCATAATCAGGGCACATTAGCTATGGATGAGAATGGTTCTAGTTAATTATCCATTACACGACTTCTGACATCACTGCTGACATAGAAGTGACCGACTCCACGACCAATTTGCTCCAAAATTTGTTCTCACACTAAAAATAACACTGAACAACCTCCCACTTAGCATTGCATTCAATCCGAAACACAGGTGTGTAATGGGAATTTGCACAGGCAAAGTCCATGAGTTACTGCACTGGTAGAATCCACGTGAAAAAAACTGGATAAAGCAGAAGAAACAGGGGTGATAAGCGGGACTACTGATTTACGTGTGATCAACCATATGTGCATTAAGTAATACTTTGTCTGTCGACGAAAACCATCTACTGCCGACTGGGGAGACAAAATACAACTAAATCATAGTTGAAAAAATTTCAAATGACCAATTTTCTTTCTTAAAAAGCCTTTTTGATTGGTTGTAACGAAAATTGCAAATAATTCGAAGAGAATGGCACACACAAGCAAGATCCTAACAGCCAACAAAGTTCTTCATTGACGTCACAAGGTAAGTCAACAGAATTTCTCCTTTAAAGTACAACCACTATCAAATGTCGAATAAATTCATAAGAATAGAAACTGCATGCAGTAGCAAACCCGAAAAGATTACTGGGATTCTCCGTCCGCCAGATCCTTCAGAGTACTTATTGTTTATACTAGATTGCTCCCGATTCACCAACCCTCCATGGGAAAGAAGCTAAGGTCCCAGAGACATCGGCCATCGTTCTCTCCTCGCAGCCTAGTTAAGTCCTCTTTCACGTTTGATAGCTACTTGTTACTGCGCTGAAAGTCGGTAGCTGAAAGTATGCGTCAGTTCTACAAGAGTACAGTCCTGTCTATTACAGATAAGTGGGTCACAGACTGCTACACTTAGCTAGATGCCGATCACCGCATCAGTCATTGTACAATCAACGTTAAATTTGAACGGAACGGGAATAGGTGGGCAGCCTTGTCTCATTTCGAAACGAACAGCAAATTTCAAAGATTCTCCACCGTACATTGGCACTCATGTGGCCGGGGACAAATAGTAGGGGCGTAGGATCCTTGCAATTTTAGCAGACATGTCAAGAGCGGGAATAACGGTTGACGGAGTCGGAAGGAAGCAATAAAATCGACGAAGCATACCAAAGTTGGTAGGTGGGACTTGTGGCACCGTCCGAGTTGTCAGCATATTGTTAACATCTGGTCTCTGTGGAGATCACGCACAACTGCAAAGCCATTTAAAAGTAATATATGAAAATGTTCGTGCCGATGTCAATCAAAATGACATTTCTACAGACAGCGCGAACTAACTTGTTGGCCTTCTCAGAAATAGGTAGCACAATGGACGTTCCTCAATATCAAGTTCTTAAAAAGAGCGGATTTGTGAGAAACACAGCCATTTTAACCTATTCACATTCAGTTCCCATTCTAAAAATCAAAGTCTACGGCCCAGTACTGTACACCTAAGCTCTAAATTGCTGACAAAATCCTCCCATTATACTCTACTAATACTATCATGAAAACGAACTTCAACTACCGACGATATTCGTGCATCTTATGCGCAACAGGCTGATTTGTGCGCCGTATAGCAGCACCGATCTCACTTATACCGCATATATTCGACCTTTGATTGATAACCGGATGTCGCGCAGAGGCCAAAAATGCTTCAAAACGATAAGCGCCGGTTCAGCCTTCTGTTTGTGCGGGGACAGGCCATCCGGTAGAAGACCACCAGGTGAGACACAATAACCTAAATAACTAAATCTATCTACCTCATTCAATTCTTTCTCTGCAAGAACAAGGTGAGACATCGATCTACTCCAATCGCGCATCATCCGACACCATGAAGTTGCACAACACATCTCTGACATATCTACACTAACGATCACCTGACAAGGCGAACCTTGGAGCTTTCGTGGGTCTTCATTCAGTGGCACAACGTCATCTGCACATTCAAAGTCAGACAGTGTCCTGTCTGAACAAATATCAAAACCACTACTCTCACACGAGGACAGTGCTATCTGCATAATCATCTCAGTAGCAAAGATGAAATCAGAGGTGAAAAGAGACAATCCTGGAAAACACTACGCCCCATGAGGAACTCAGATGAAAGATAGTCTTAAGCGAGAACTTGGCTCTGGTAGTTCACAATCGGAGATTGCAAAAGTGAAGTGAATTTTCCGATGCATTCGTCAAGGAAACAGCGTCAAAGAAATTCATGATCGACAAAATCGGACCCCGCTTTCAGATAGAGAAAGACACCATAAAGAATTCTTTTGCTTCCGTCAATTAGGATACTTCGAATGCAACTATGCTTCCATCAAACATCGAGTCGTTATTACCCAACGTGGCGCTCCTAAAAGTAGACAACGCAAAATAATATGCGAATCGGGATTCCAGTGTCAACACTGAAGGAGTTAGTCCTTAAATACACTTGAAATATTCTTTTTTCTTTAACGGAACCTACTACAGGCAAAAAGATGGAGTCGTGGTCAGCTCACGCATCGGACCGCTTCTGAGAGATGTCTTCCTACCTAAACTAGAGCAAATTAAAGAAAATATTGTGCCTAAAGAAGCATACTCGTTACATGGACGATACGTTTATCGTCTGCGGCTCAAAAAACCGGCGTCAACCATCTAACAGCGCCCGCTCAGCTGCACGCTCTATCTTGGAAATGGGAAGTAATAGCCTTCTTTCGTTTCTGCATAGAGGGTTAAGAGGGGGGTGGAAGCGTTGAAAGAAGCATTTCTGTAAACGCCAATTTTCTCGGTTTTGTCTATTTAGGCTATAAACAGAACCTGGTTAGCCGTCAAACCTATAGGGCTAAGAATATAGGTAGCCCTGAAACACTGGACGAGGAGTTACAATGCACGAGAGGTACTCAAAGAAAAAAACATCTGGATCCACTAGTGAGGTGATTCATCTTTACGGATAACGAACCGGTCGAACCACAAATCGTCAGAAAGAAAAAACTATTCACTATTAATCCATTCAAAGGTGATAAGCCGTGGAAAATCTTGGAACGAAGATTAGCAACAGTAGTCGGCGCGTGTTAGGATGGTATCGAAAACGAAGTCTTTTCTTGTTCCCACGCAGAGAATAAGTTGGCTTCGCAATCCAAATCAGATATTCTATATCAATTTACGTGTGTTTACGGTGCTCAGTACGTCGGACAAATGACCAGGCGCCTTTCTAGGCGTATTGCAAAACAACATCCGGCCTCGCTTCGAAAAGTCAGTCCAAAACACGGCTAGTGCCATACCGTAACACTTTGTAGACAGTGGACACGAAATTGACCCGGCAACTGCTTTCAGGGCGCTATTAGCAACACCGATGGTTTTCAGTAAGAGATTACGAAAGAACCCAATCAAATCACAGGCGGCAGCGACCAAAATTCTGAGGCAGAGAAATCTGATCCAACTGCTGGAGTTGCCATGGTTGTAAAAACTAATCATTCACACCTTAATCTCCTTCATCCAACCCCTTCTTTCTATCTTGTATCCAATCCTACTTGTTCGATTTTACACCTTTCTTTTACAATGTTGCGTTCGCAATTTCCTGTTGACTGACATGTGGTGCCTGTTTAGTTATTCTGTTGTCACGCCAATAAATTAGTTAAGCTGTATTGTTTAACCTATAATGAATAGCCTATATATGTGGGCGCCCGAAGCGTGATATCAAAAAGAAATCACCCTATATACTAGTCGTAAATAATTGCGAGCTCTACCTAGAAAATATCGCGAAGCAGGCTACTGGGGACAGGAAACCATCCTGTGAAGATCTGACTTCGTGGGAGGGATACGAATGGAGTTAAAAGGACAGGTACCGTGTCATTGAGGATAACATATGAACAAACTTAGCTCTGTAATTCTGGTTAGCCTGGACGAGAGCTGGTGATATAGTGGTTATATATATATATATATATACACACACACACAAACGCACACAACTTCCAGTCGGAAAGCCCGGGTTCAAACCCTGGAAGCGATTCAGGATATGCACCACTGACGAGCTCTAATAAGGGCGGAACTCGAGTCTGGTGCTTCTCGCGTGCAGGGATGACCGGACGATCTGACGCCCATACATGAAAGATGGAGTCCGAATGGCAATCGGCCCAATATAGGGGAGGAAGTTCTCTGTTAACACCATTCTCAGTGCTAACGTTTGTTGTTTTTTTTCAGAGCTTGCTTCGTCAATTTCTCGACTCTTAACCCTTCGGTCATCTATCTCGTCCTCAGGTTCCCAATTATTCTTATCAAGTTTCTGTTTAAAAGTGTCGCGCTTGTCTCTCTCAATCGTCTTTCGTCCCAGAACTGCGAAGCTGTGGAACGCGTTAATTCTATTTGGTTCCCCGCTCACCTAAGAAATGTTTATAAAAGCGGTTAACAAACGTGCCCTTATTTGAATATTCCCCATAATCCCCTTTTAGTGTCGTTTACCTACGGGTTTTATCCGTTGTTCTGTAAACCAATTTGTATAATAAAAAGTAAAATTCTGCAGCCTCTTTTCTCAGAGTCCGGAGTCGTCTGAATATATATTTATATTATGCACAAATCTGCAAGTCTACTGTAAAGTAGTCATTAGGTCGTGCCGGCCTCTGGAATCCTGGTTTATCGAGAACCCGAGTTCTAAAAGCCAACATTTGAGATACAAGCAGTAACATCCGCACAGTGATGCTCTGATTGCCCACTTCTATCGGGAACTTAACATCCAAGTAAGATAAATGAATCACAAGAAAAAGGGTTTCAGTTTGTTGGCCTATCACCACGACCCCTGGAACATGGGGCCTGTCACGTCTTGGAGAGCGATGAAAGTCACGATAATAAATACAAACAAATTAGGCGCTGTGTCCCGGCATGAGCCAATTTTTTTTTGTTTGAGGTTGTCTTTATGATCTGCACGAACAGGTGCAGCCCGCAAGATAGCAGGCGGGTTCCAAACGAGCTGGTGTTCATGGTCTGGTTCACACACGTAAACTGAAAAACCTTTTCCGGATGGAACAGGACAAGGGGCAATACCTTTGTTTGATGAGCCACGCTTGCCACGCCACAGGGACAATGATTTCGTGGCTTTTTTACATAAAGAACGATTGTCACCCACCACATTTTCGGCATTGCCACTGCTTGTCCGCGGCCGTTTGCTCAGTGAGCGTGGACCCACCTTAATCGTGGCTAAACGCCAACTTTGTAATAACCCCTCCTCGCAACCCGGGGAACGGGCTACGAGACAGACAGCTCTGTCCAGAATCCCGAGTGGGACTCAATTCCTGATGTTGAGATAGATGTCGCCCAACCTTGAAGTGCAGTAATAAGGTGATCTGTTCCGTAAGATTTACAGCAGAAAATTATCAAATACCGAGTACAAAACCAAACGAGATCAGTAATATATTTCTGCGGTGCGATTACCATTACGTTTTTCAGCCTTCTGGGCAAAAGCAGATGGTTCCCAATAGGTTGAACGGAAATTAGCTAGACTATGAGGAATGAAATATGTTTCACGTCTGCCGGATCTTAGCTTCCTCGTCATATAGGGCTGGTGAACAAGGACTAACTTATTATAAACCGCAAGCACTGTGATGAGTCTAACGGGTATAAAAACCAGGTTTTGAAATCGCTCAGGTGTGTTGAGCGAGAGGCAGTAGTCCGGAGTTATAAAGAAGCCACGATAGAGTGGAGTAGAGACCCACGATTTTTCACGAGCCGAGTGACTCTGTCGGAGAACGGACTGGGTTTCGCTCACTGCTGAGAGTTTTCAAAAGTGATTTAGACTTACTCCGGAGCACAGGCTTCCCAGATGAGGAAACTCGTACCGCATGCTTTTGTATATGTGTAACGTACATGTATTTCGATTAGCACTACAGTAGATCCAAAAAACCCACCATTTCAGGGAAGAATTTCTAACAATGCTTGCTGTTGGGCCCCAGGAAATGCGTCAACAACATGCAGATCTGCACGCTCATTCGGTTCACTGATCCATCCATTTTGTGCAAATTAAAATGAAGTGATCCGAAGTGGTAATGTTGAATTGAAATTCGAGAATCGAGACATAATCTGAGAAATATGCTAAATAAATAAAGCTCGGATATTAGGTCTTTAAAAGTACCAGCTCAAAGCCCACGGCCTAGAAGAGCTTACATGAAACGGACGATTTTTGATGTATACAAGATATTCGTCCTCGTGGAGCGGAGTCTTGCCATGCACGAAGGAATGAAGATGGACAAATTTGGGTGTGCATCAAAAAGGCGACAGAATCACGGACAGAATGAGTAACCGAACTACTTAGAAAAACGGACATTCAATTTACTTTAGGGATAGGCATCAGGGGTTTCGCGCAGAATAGACCTGACTCAATCGACACTGATTCACTTAGTTCAGCAAGCTCCGATAGCATTCGGATGAAATATGAAGGCTGTTTTGACCATAACCGGGAGGAGTTCATATATGACCAAGGGTAAGCACACATGCGAACAAACAAACAAACAATTGAGCACGCACATGTAATTTTTTGACTGTGTACAAATTAAATAGGCAGCCATCAAGAGAAATTCAGTAGGAGCAGTTTCCCATCAAAATGACCGAGCAAATCAGTGATAAACTGTAGAAACCCATGGATACGCCGTGAACAAAATTTTGATAAGCATTCCAATCATGAAACTGGATAACTTACCGGTAACTCGCTCCATTCCATGGTGCGAGGATTGAACATCTCCACTGAGTCTGAAGGGTTCTGATCCGAGCCGAAACCCCCGATCACCACAAGATACTCATCACCACCATCACGTTGCCGATAACGACGCTCACCCATCTCGTGTCGCAGATCAGGACGTAAATGAAACCGTTTCGCATCATCCACCAGATCACGACATTCAAGAGACTGGCGAATGAGTTGCTAGAATAGAGTAAAAGAAAAGGAGAATAACGACAGGTCTTTGAAGCCAATCGTCCTGCTACAGATCTTATTAGTTCTAAACGGTCTTCAGAGCGAATAAAATGAACGATTGACTTCATAGGCAGAAAAAGAAGGACGAACATACCAAACTTCCTTCACTGATTAATATGAACGTTAGTAATGCCGATCATTATACCGCACTTCACCGTGTTTTAGAATTTTAACGAAACACCTTTGAACTGCATCAAAATCATTGGGAACTATCACCCGAATGACTCTGTGAAATTTAATTCTCATGGGTCTGCAAAAGTGACGAATTATACATGAGTATAATTGCGCATGCTCATTGTAAGGTGTATCATAACTCGTGTTATCCCACAGTTTGTGATTGGATCTGGTTCTGACAGGCTCTAAAGAACATGTATGCACAGAATTCCGAGTATTTTCTCGATAGGTTCGCATGATTTTTTACATAAATCCGAAATAACGTGAAAAACGGTGTGGAATTAAAGTAGTTGACTGGTTTCGCATTTCAACAAAAAGCACAAATCCTGAGAGGATAAAATCAAACTTAGCAGTGTGTTGTGGCACAGATGTAATACCAAATAATCATATCTAAAGATCCAATCAAAAGGAACCATCGGTGTATGCCAGCGACCACGCGCAGATTCCACAGCGCAACATTCGGTCCGCTGCCGAGTTTCCCAAACGCAACTGCAACCGGCCAGTACCTGCAACTGGCAATGCTCCATGTGAAAGCAAGGGTAAAAGCGGATGAAAAGTGCAACTTGTCTTTTTGCATGTCAGTACGCGCGCCCTTCGACTGAATGTGCTACAATTCTGTCATCGTCATTTCGTCGTTTTCTTGTCGGATATTTGGTTCGATTATGGTCTCCGTTCGCCGCTACAATCGGTCGGAACTATTGTTGTTTAAAAACCTTACTGTTTCTCAATATGGAATGGGATCACGCATTGCTGCACCGCAAAAATATTCTTATCACTCTAAAAGAGGCACTCGTGTTGGCTTCCAAGCAGCTCCTAAATGCACCGCTCCGGCTAAGATGTCCATTCCGCCATTGTTGAGTACCAACATCCGCACTCTGTTTACGAAAATGT
>LUCM01002122.1:0-10520 GCA_008360955.1 Fasciolopsis buskii | reverse complement strand
CACAATACCACATCATTATTCGATTCTTTTCTGATAGTCTTTATATCTCTTCTTCAGGACAGTTTGCATAATATTGTGTTTGACTTGACTCACCTCTTTTTTTCTCCCAGAAGAGGCAGTTCCATTTTAGATAGAGTTATTACCAATAAACTTGATTATTTCTCCTGAAACTGGGTGCTCCAATTTAAAGTAGCAGTCATTTTTCGCTTCTGTTAAGGCCCAACATATACCCTCGGTCAGCCTTCCATTCCATCAGGCAAACAAATCAAACCCGAGTTCGTCTCCGTACTTTTCACACAACGGTCTTATTCTTCTTCAGAAACCCATTTCACTCGCACCTACCTGTTTCTCTTTTGAACCCCTGCTCAATGACAATGTCAAACTTCTCACAGGGATGGCCAACGCAATCTTTAATATCTGCTTTCCTAAGAAACACTATCCGTTTCAAATGGCTGTATCTCCAGCCAGAAACCGAAATTTCTAAGAGGACGCAAGGAGCACTTCTACAAATCCCGGGATAACTCAAGCGTGCGGTATATTTCCAACCTAATGAAAGCTGAAATCGAATGCATCGACACTACATTCGCCAGTCAACTCTTGAATGGTAGCGACAACCGATTCTTATTGCAAGGCATGCGACTGCTGTGTGGTACGAAGAAGAAACGTGTGAAAACTTCTGCGGATGCTGATAGCACCAATCCTGCTCTCGTCCATCTTTCCACTTATACCCCAGTCATATTTGGACAGGATGATGATGTGAGTTGCTAGTTTTTTTTTCTAGAGAAGAGGTGCTCAACCTTCTGCACACCACTAAAATAACCACATGAGTTGGTCCTGACAGTCTGTCCTCAGTCCTTTGAAGGCATGCTGCTGTGAGTCTGACAGATGCCTTCACTTTTCTGACCAAACCTTAATTAAACTCGTCTTCTATCCATGACTGCTACAGACCCGTCACTATTATTCCCATCTCAAAACCTAGCAGTTCTACTGCCTTGGCAAAACGTTTTCGCTCCATCGCCTTAACATCTTCTGGTCTTAGACTGACGGGGCGTGCTATATTTAGGCGCCTGCGTTCTTCTATGACGACCCTTTTCAGTTTTCTCATAAATCTAACAGGTCCACTTAAGACGCTGACGCTTCCCTCACTGACCACATTTGTCAGTCCTTAAACGCATCAATGAATAAGTGCATTGCGTCTTCCTGGACTATCAGTCGGCATTTGACGGTCTCTTCTACTCCACAAACTGCAAACATTTGGTTGTCCCAAGCCTTTATTAGCATGGTTGTCTGATTACTTTACTATCCGAAACCCAGTGCACACGAATGGATGGTAAAACCTCAAAACCGTTGATTAACAACTCATGCGTGATACAGGGTGCTGTTCTATCACCGTTTCTCTTCTCCACTTACATCAGCGACTTATCAACTAGCTCACCATGTCATCTGTTTAAGTATGCTGATGATATTGCCCTCTCTCAAGCCGTTTCGAACAACAATGATTTCCAAAGTTTTACCAACAATCTATTTTCTATTTACGATTTCTCTGCACAAGCTGGTTTTAATTTCAACACATCCAAAATGTTTCGAATGTCTGTTCTCTCTCGGTTAGCCTACTCATCCGAAATGTCTTTCATCAACTCAAAAACACTTACCAGGATTGATTCTGTGAAATACCTAGGAGTTACTATTGGTAAAAATCCGAGGTGGACTTCTCACATTTTCACCTATGTAAAGAATTTCCGATGGCTATTATTTCAAATCAGGATGCTTCGACACTACAAGGTGAAACAACAAACCATCTCCCGGTGTGTATACCAACGTTTTTCCAATCCGTCTTTACTGTTCTCTTGTTTTTTCAGGTTTACTCAGAAAATACTTGAAAATTCTTCGCCGCGGGCTATCAATTGTTAGCCGTGTGTCTTTCATACCACTAACTGAGTTATCCTTTAATTTATGTGATCAGTACCTATCAGCATGTGAGAAATTTGCTCACAAAATTCTTTCAGATCCCACGCATCCTTTGCACAACGATCTTTCAAAGTGCCACTCTCATATTCCAACACCATCCGCTTTTCGTTCTATATCCTCTGGAATCAATATCTATAGGAACTCCAGTGTCCCGTATTTGGCATGCATTTTGACAAACCGTGACCGTGTTTAGCCGAATTCATGAACAACCTATCATAATGTGCTCTGATCATGCCATTCCCCGATGAGTTTTTTCACATTTTTCACAAGGTGATGAGGGTAAATTTTTTTCTATTTTTCCCCCACGTTTTTTAATTGAAATGAGACCTTGTTTTTTGTACGCGAAAGTTTATACAATACAATATAATCAACTAGCTTTGTTTGCAGACCTCGGAAACAGCAGGCCCGAGAGTCGAGGACACGACCGGACTCATAACGGCAACGCAACTTAGATGATAGTTGAACCACACGCGTGATTGTCGTAGAAATCGTTATCACTACAACGGTGAATTGCAATCGAGGCTAGAGTTTTAATGGAACTCCTGGCGACTCTATCAGAGAGCGAAGTTTTTTGAGGCAGCTTACCGATTGCACTGCCGATGCGCCCATGAAAGGGAAACAAAAAAGAAATAAACTACTTGGACAGTGGTAGTCAGTCCATAACAAAGTCCGAACTCGCACAAAACACAGAAATCGTGAGGGGGATCGGCACATCCGACCAAAAGACCAGAAATCGGTTTCATGAACACACGTGTGGTTGCATTCGGGCGACTCGCCTACTTTTTGACAAAACTTGCACTAACACCTAGCAATGTGCTCTTCTAGGCCAACAATACTCATCGTTCGAACTTATCCATAGTATTTGATAAGAGAATCTGGTGATAAACGGAACACCCTAAAGATCGGTACACTAGATCTTTTAACACGTGCGAAGAAGATGGCTCCCAAACATGCGGACATACACTGTGGGTGATGGGTAATTTTTTGTTGTACAGTATTTTCAGACAATGGAAGCGTTGCATACTAATTAGTTCAACTGAAAATCCCAAAAGACGACACGCTTTGCGAATTACCTTGCGGTGTTTGCTTGGCAATGTCAACAAACAGAGAGAATAAGAGACTCCTACTCGGTCATATCTAAGAACTTATCTTCCTAGAAGGCGCTGTCGAATCAACATGACAATCTAATTCCCTTTCATTCTAATTTGTACAACTCAAATAACGTCAGTTTTTGAGTTAAGAAAATCGACTGAAGTGCAAGAATGAAATCCATTAAAATTCATAGATATGAAGGCTCTTTCGGAGAGATATCTTCAACGTGATACTCACGATACCCAACTCTACCATGACGACAATCGGATCAACTGGCGGGATCTGATTCCCTAACAGCACCAATTCTACATTCATAATGTTACCTTATCAGCAATTCCGATTTTCTCCCAACTATAGTCCTCATCGTTTGCGCTTGAACGGTACTGTTATCCCGACCAAAATGCCCAAAACAATCGCACCAATCGGTAGGCGAAGGACTACTCTAACAGAAAGAAAAGTCGAGAATAGACAGCTCGCGTATCATTCTTGAAAATGACCCTAACGTGCAGACATAGAGGAAAACTTGACGAATTGGTGTGTACAAAGTCAATGTTGCAGTTGATTTCGCGGCTATTGGCGACTATAGTAAGCGCATCATTCTGTGGTAAGAAGACAAAACGGGCGGGATATCGTTTATTAGCACAACCACACAAGTTTGCACGATAATTCAAGCTGGTCAACTTAAGCAAGATTGACCTGGTCCCTAGATGCGTGTTGTCTCCGGTGTGGCTGTATGCCTGTGGTTATTGATTCCATTCCTTTGTGCATCAACCTAGCCGTGGCCGTTTGATTTTTTCAGTTGACGCTTCGTATTGTAGCCCTCAAGTTGGGAGGTTCCGCCGCTTACAAAGGTGTTTTGTTGTAATGCCCTTGCCTGCCGATGTCGATGAGATTCTGTGCCTTGGGGGGTTTCTGATATGATCGCTAGTCCTTTGGCTAGTTGCTTCTGACAGAGTGAGGAAACTTTTAGCAATCCCTGCGTAGGCGCCTCCGGCTCAACTAAGATGCTACTGAGCGGAACAAACGAGCAAACTAGATCGCGGCTGATTGTACGTTGTCGTGATGCAAAGTTTTTCAACCGAGAGCCGACGACCATGATTGTGAGATATGCAATAAATAATCAGATTACTTTTCCCATGAGTCACTGTGCAGCACCAAAGCCAAACTCACCAGTATGAAACCCTGGGAGAAACGCGTAGCTATTTGACCAAGTTTATCAGCCGCAGAGCGTTTTTTTTAATCCAAAGTGAGACACAAAGCCAGTCGAATGCCTAAGTGCTCAGTAGGTTACCAAACATAAACACGTGGCGTAGCCTCTTGTCCAGACGTGTAACGCGTACACGGTTCCTGAATGACAAGCCGAGTGTTGACGTTGCATGAGGAATCATTTGCAATCCACAATAAACCCTCAAATACTGAAAAAGACCAGCGTTTGGTCAATTGATTGTTTCAAGTATCGGAAAATTCGCAATATCGTGATGACCTGATTGAAACCCTAAGCATGTGCATTTATATTGCTTGATACTATCAGAAGACGAATTTTGACACATGCGAGAAAGAGAAAACGGTTCGTACTTCTAGGTAAGCTATAGCTGCAATTGATCTGTCTATTCAGTGCGCATGGATGAAAATCAAAAATATAAACACTTACATCTTTATCAACGACGTCGGTGAGAAATCGAACCGAAAGTACAGGCAACCGAATATTTCGGAGCAACATCGGTAGGTGTACCGATCGTTCTAGGGCCTCCTGATAGACCCAACGCATCACGGCCGTGTACACTGTCTCTTCGCTATCGATCTGGGGAAGGGAGACGTAGAAATCAAAGGAAAATGAAATGTCTCTCATAAAAGTAAACACTATGAAGTTGTCATCACAAGAGAGAAACCAATATTGACAAGTCTAGTATATTTTAACTGTTGACGCTGCCACTGGAACAACTGATTGAAGGTGTAAGTGTAGAGATATTCATTTCTAACAAAAAAGCTTATTCAATTTGATGCACGGGGGCAGCTGGCTATTCGCTGTCACCCGGTTCGTTACCATATCCGGTTAAATCGTATATGGTTCTAGACCACTCAAAATCGCCAGCGCAGGTTCTCCCCGGTAATGGAATGAGTCTTAACAAAGCCATATAGTACGAATGTTCTGATATTCAATAAAATGTATTTTTATAACGTGCTTGAAGCATGAATGAAATGAATGGGACATGTCTCGTATTCAGCAGTCTAAAACAAAGGGGAAGCGACCGGCAACCTTGACTTTGAAGCCTGGAGTGGCCACATAAGGTCTCACCAGATAGGCTGTGATAACCAGCTGAGTGATAGCCAGTTGCCGTATACCCACAGTGATCGGCAGATCTGGGGTTCGAATCTCTGACCCTTTCGATGCTAAATGCACTACCTCCGGTCAACTGTCGACCAACGGAGGCGACTTGTGGTCTCGTTCATGACGGCACAAACTCCACATCACCTGGCGACCTAACGGAGGAGTTTAGAGACCTACTATCCCGCTGGGCACACAGGGCCTTTTTGATGTTCGTAAAAAAATCCTCGGTTAGGGTACTGGTTTTTCCATATCGCAATTTGTCAATTTGTCTACGGAGAACATCATCAGCAAATCGTAAGTGCAAACAAGCACGAAGAGAAAATCCAATTTCACAGTGAAAAACACTTGAACCAATATGTTCAACTGCTAGTGCAATCGTTAAATTAGAAACGATATACCGTGCTTTCGGTGATAGACTCACAACGTAGGGAAAAAAGGTGAATAACGAGCAGTGAGCGAAAAATGCGTCCAGTAGTTGTAAAAGATAAATACAAGCTCGAACAGCAAGTCGACAGCCACAGGTGACACGAGTCTTCACCGGTCAGAATCGGAGAGTGCCAATCACCTGACAAAAGAAATACCAATGGAACAATCAAACACGAAACCCCGTAAAGAACACAAAGCCGATTCGTTCGAGCGGCTACCTAGCGCGTCACTCGCTTTCCTGCACAGCGCTCCACCAGGACCAATCACGTTGCCATCGGTCACCGGTGGCGTCCAGCAATTGAGGATTGCCAGTCATTCTGGTCCACACCTGTAGACTTAGGTCATGCTTTGGTCCGAACTCGTTTTTGTTTGTGCCCAGTATGGGGTCACACAAACACGAAAGCCACACGAAAGCCACACGAAAGCCGAGACCAGAACAAACAAGTCCTGCACTCAGCCACAAATATCACACAAAACTCCTTGCCACGTAAACCTTAGAAACGATGCAGATCCTCGATTTCAGTTGCTCTGTTAGACGCGTACACTCCCGAAACATCAACCAACCAAAAATCTGAGAAATGATCGAGAGCAGTGATGAATAAGAACGTGAAACGGAATGAAAATAGTCACGACCTTTACGATTAATCATTAGTAATACTGGTCCACAGAATCCGAGTGTAAGCGAGCTTATTAAGGAATCAAACGGCACACCGATTCACCCTAAGAAACCTCGACTGGCGTGTTCGGCAAGAACACTTTAGGGAGCAGTTTAGTTAACCCACGGCCACAATGAGCCTTCCAATTATGTCTACAAGTAAACCAATGTAGGTGAATAACAACCCTCCAGTCGAAATGTAGATGACCAGGAAGATCGGCTTTTCTAAAACTCATAAGGCAGCTGGACCAGACAGATTGCCACTATCTTTCTTCAAGAATGGTGGCGAAGTGTCAACATCGGAGTAAACAAATCTTCCGGGAACAATCTGGCAAAGGGAAGAGATTCCCAAGGACTGATGTGAATCGGTGATTGTACCGATTTATAAGAAGGGTGATTGATTCCCATGTAAAAACCACAAACGAATTAGTTCACTAAGCATTCCATCCAAACTGCTCGCGAGCATTATCCTCTTCCATTTGTCTAGTACTCGCAAAACACATATACCTGAGAACCAAGCCGGTTTCTGTCCCGCTCGTGGTTATACTGACCAAATTCTCACTTTGCGACAGATCTTAGAACACAGAAACATGCTCCGTAGACCCACGATCTCTGTCTTTCATGATTTGAAAGCAGCATTCCACTCAATCGATCGCGTAATTCTGTCAGGCTTCCTCTCACTGGAGGGTGTGTCAGACAAATCCATTTCACTCACCTAATCTTTGTATGCCAACAATCGAAGCCGAGTTCGTGCTTAGAACGACGTTTCACCCGAGTTCATCACGAGAATTGGTGTTCGTCGTGGTTGCCTTCTCTCACCTTTCCTTTATGACTTTGTCCATTAGATGGTTGAGTAGACGGACCCATGCTCATGTGAGAATAGTGGCATCGGAATTTTCTCAGACAGAAATCGGCCTGACTTAGAAGATGTGGACGGTGTTAAAGGTTTTTCTCGATCGTCCGAACTACAGTGTAAGTGGGTCTAGTATGAAATTTTTGCCTCCGAAGTGTCAAATGCTGTTGCAGGAATGGGATGACTCAAAGCCGAACCTTGTTCTCGCAGCCCGGCAACTGAATGAGGTGGAGAGGTTTAGTTATTTTTGTGGTTGTATCTCACCCGGTGGTTGTATATCGGATGAAGTGTCTTCGCGTATATAGAAGGTCCGAATGGCATTCACCAACTTGAAGCATTTGTGGTGTCAGCGTGACATCCAGTTATCGATCAAAGATCGAGTATGTGCGGCAGTAGTGAGGTCGGTATTAATGCACGGCTCCGAAACATTGCCATTCAGAGCAGAAGAGATGCAACGACTTTCAATGTTTGGACATCGTCAACTTCGTGGTATTGGTAGAATAGGGTGGGAGAATTTTGTCAGCAGATCAGAAGTTAGGTGCAAGGTATTGGGTCTTGGGATCCAGTCTTTAGAACAGGTACTAAGTCAGAATAGATTAAAGCGTTTAGGACATATTTTGCGCATGCCCAAAGAACGACTGCCTTGTTGCACCCTGTTCTATGAGACAGATAATGGCCACTCGGTGACATGGGTAAAAAGTATGAGGACTTCAACCAATGGACCGGCTCGTTTAGGCACAGTTAGAATACCAGCTTGGGGTCCACGAGATCCACCGAAGTGATAGTTAAAGGAAATGTGATATAGCTCAGTGGGGCAATCAGCGGCTTTCTTATATTCGAAACACTTCCTCTTCTGTAATTATTCATCAACTTGCTATTTTGTAGTCGATCTAATTATTCCCCGTTCATTTTCTGTTTGAGCAGATGGTGTTGCGAAGCAACAACGAGAACCGGAGCACGTTGACACACGGTTAATACTTGTTCAAAGTGAACGGAACAGAATTCAGTCAATCGATTTGAAGCAGTGGCTCAACTGAACTAAAGTGAAGCCGCCACGACGTCATCCGTACGGAGTGATCAGGACCCGCCGGAGATAAGAGAACTATCGGTTACAAGAAACGCAAAGAGGACAAATGTGTCCGCTTAACGCGGGAGAGGGCTTTCCACGTGATCGCCGCCATTCTATACCCAAAGTCTCTTTCCATTGCTGAAGTGAAAAGGTCTCACGGTAGCCGACTAATGCTGATAAGTTTATCGGGAACCAGGACGAACGGTCAAATTTGAATTAGTATGCTCATCTGACCCTAGAATATTGAAGCACGAATGTGATTAGGACGATGTGGCACAATCTACCCCCGTTTATTGCAACCACACCAAGGCGTAGTATGACGGCTTAAGGGCGTTGATGATCAAACAAGACAAGATGGCTTATCTCAACCCTGACGAATCAGTTATACCTGAGAGGTCAATCAATAGAGGCCTGGCGAAGCAGTCTTCTGGTCCCCTGGATTGTGGCTTGATTTGAAAAGACAACTCAATCGGAAAAATGAATGGGAAAATAATTAATCCAAGCACATGAGCTCCCATCCAGCCACTGCCTGCTGCCTTGCGGACAGACTCTTGTTAGAACCAAAGGTTTCGGTTGGGAATCCTAATCATCCTCTTGCTCAGTACCTGGGCTCCCTAGCATTACCAGTTCACCATTCCTCGTGAATTACACGTCTTTAAATAATTCCATACTGCATCGGTCGTCGCGCAGGCTAACCAGGATATGCTGTCCATTGAATCGACCGTACTGGGTATATATATATATGTAATACATTATATATAACCTGCACAGATGTGAATACAGATAGTGTGCCATCGAAATCTTGGCATAGGACGAGAACAATGAACGAAAAAAGAAAAAGAAACAGTGTGCAGAGTTCATAACATGTTAGTTCGTCTATTCCCCATCTCCACATCTCCGGTCATCCATCGGGATCCGTGAGTCGTTTGCATGCTTCGTACTGCCCAGTAGCCCAAACTGAAGTAGAGCGACCTTACCCCGACCTCTTGACCAAATGATCTAATCTACAAGACAACATGATGATCTGAGGGTCACGTAGCCCACCGGGGGCCGGTGATTGGTTGTTCAGTTGATGCGCCCTTCGGATGACGTTAGACATCCTGGGTGCCCAGCACACTCCTTCGCCACGGTCCGGGGTGGGCAACGATAAGTATGCTGCTGTTGCTCAGAGTTCCCTCTTTCTTGTCCGTCTCCCTCGGTTAACCAAAATGCCTCCACTGATAATATGCCCGTTGGTTGGAACGGTTCATTGTCAAATAGTGTCGCAGGTGATTTGCAGTGATAGTACACACTTTATCAAGCCTCGCCAGCCTCTGAATCTCAGCTCCTTCGTTGAATGCACTCTCATGCGGGCTAGTCAACAGGCGTGTTTAGTTCTGATAATGGACTCACTTTCGACTGATGTCTTCTGCGTCGATGAAACACGGATTTAAGAATCTAGTAGAGTAATTCAAACGATAAAGTCTAACACCTAATCGAGATATTTCCTGAGAAACTCCGGAGACGAAGCAGTTTAGGCTTTGTGTCAGTGTGGTACAGGAATCGTCTTGAAAAGCCGAAGCGGTCCGTCTAACCAGAGTCTCCATTAGCAGCTGTTTACTCGCCGTTAGACCGCAGGGATCAGTCGGAGTGTCAAAAGATAGCTGTGTTATGCATAATTATTCTAACATCTCGGCACACATTCCAACAGATTGTGGCACCCATAATTAAAGGGGCGAGTTCTATGACGAACTCGTCGCTGTTCCTCGATGAAGCAAAGGCTCTGATATGCAATGGGAGCAGATGATTTTTATGCACAATTTGGAAGAGTCAATACATCCGAAGCCTGTTTGTGTGGGCGCTGCACCTCACCCGCTCAGCGAACAGATAACAAGAAAAGGTTCTCCAATTCATTACTGTCTAGCTCGAATTTACGATACACTTCGCGTCGCACATCATCATCATCATCATCGTTCAGCATTAAACAACAACGCAAGCCTCACTGACCGCTGCCTTTCCCCAGAGTTACACGTTTATATAAAAAGAGTGAATATCTAAGGCGAACAGGGAATGGACCTACACAGGCGGCAGAAGATAAGGTGCTGCTGCAGCCAACACACGAAACACAGTTTAACTGTACAAACGCACG